>OMNN01018158.1:1200-25007 GCA_900302755.1 Chromis chromis
CTCACTGCTGCCCCACCCCCACCAGTCCTAAAAAAGCCTCCCACCGGTGGGATATGTTTTAACAACGCAGCAGTTTATTATACGTGTGTTTCTGATCATGAAAGACTCTGTAAATCGGGCACGCTACTTTGTTCTTGTTTGCCTGTGTGCAGCAGATATGCCCTCCACCCAGCCTTTAAGGTTTTGAATCATGGCTCTTTTTTTTTTCTGTGTTCCTTTGCCTCCATTTTGCCATGGAAACCCAGCATGCATTGTAACGCCTTTGTGAGTGTGCGTTCTTTCAGCTTTTTTCTTCAGGCTGGTGGCTGGTTGCCATAGGCGGGCCATGGGCAGCAGCCAAGCCCTCGCAAAAGGCCGTGCACCACTCAGGTGGGCGCTGCACTTTGTGTTGATTCCTCCCAGAAAAAATGTCTTATCGATGGCACCGACGGATCTGGTCCACAGAGCCGCGGCGAACGTATTTTTTCATTAGAGCCTGTGATTTAAAAAGCAAAACAACATCTGTTCACTTTTAAGTAAATGTCTTTAATGAGATGACTGACTGTAAAAACAATGTACCAAAGCAGTTGGTAGTTAGTGGAGCTGCTCACTGGTCCCAGCAGCTTCATTATGTGTCATTTATGAGGTGTTTGACTGTGTGTGTGTGCTTTTTTTAAAGGGGGTTTCTGGGATGCAGGGTGGTTACTCAAAGGTTAACAGTGGTTAGTAATGCTGTTTTGTAGATGCCGGCTGTGCTAATGAGCCTGAATGTGTGTGTCATGTTTCACTGACAATCTTTGCGAGAAACTGGCAGAAAAGCATTTTTTCTGCATTTTTGGGGTCTTTTTATGTAGAGAGATGATTTTAAAAAAAAGTTGGGAAAGAGATAAGAAGTGACAGAAATCCTGGTCCAGATGTGAAACCATGAACATTCTGGTGACTAAAAAAGTAACTTCACAAAATAAAACTATCTTCAAACCAAGATCAGGCACCCTTCTCAAAATTAAATCTGTTTTTCTTGCTGTAATCATTCTGTTGATTTTGCGTCTTCTGCTGTGCTTCCAAAAACCTTTCACATCCGTTCGTCCATCGATTTCTTAATCTGAAGTCTGGTCGCAGTGGCGGCAGGCTAAGCAGGGCCTCTCCTCACCGACATTTTCCATTTTTTTTCTGGGGGATCCTGAGGTGTTCCCTGGCTAGATGAGATATAAAACCCCTCCGACATGTTCTTGTTCTACCTCGGGGGCCTCCTATTGGAACATCTCAGAGGGAAGGCATGCTAATCAGATGCCCGAACAACCTCAGAATTCTTCTTTCAATGCGAATAAATAGCAAATCAACAGCTTTTTAAATAATTTTGAGACCACTGTGGCCACTTGTTTTCTGCCTCTTTCTTTGTAGTTCTTGGTGAAGCCAAACTGTTGTTTTTTTCTCAAGGTTGTAATGGATGTTTTAGAATAAGCTAAGATAAACCTATCTGATGCCTCGCTACAGCAGCTACATACAAATAAGGCATGTAAGAAGCAAGACAAGAAATTCAAAAGTACAGTAAGGCTAAAAATAAAGATTCGACAAAATAGAAATAGAGTTGTAACAGACTTGCTGATTTGAAGCCTGTTAGCGATGGCTCTCTTGCTGTATCCCTCATCAATATGCACATACTGTAGATGCTTCTCAAAATCTTGCAATTCTCTTCTTTTAAATGTTGTTAAATGATTTGTTTTTACATATGCAGCTTATGCACAAATGGATGAATTTTGACATTTTTACTGTGTCAGTAAATCATATTTTTAAACCTAAGTTAAGAGTTTTTTTTAATGTCTGTAATTATTTAAATACAACGGTAAAAAACTGTACCAAAATTATTGATCTTGAAGGCCTGTTGTGTTGAATTAGTAAAGAAAACAATGGGTGGTCTTATAAGTATTTCCAAAGCTGTATTCCGACATCCCTCCAAATGTTCAAATGTGTCATACCTCATCCCATGAAAGAAAAACCTGGCAGAACAGATAAAAAAAACACCAAATACGTTCGGCTGAATGTTCGTGTAGTTCATATAAAGTGA
The DNA here is from genome assembly GCA_900302755.1 of Chromis chromis. Lineage (NCBI taxonomy): Eukaryota > Metazoa > Chordata > Actinopteri > Pomacentridae > Chromis > Chromis chromis. Next base: position 3,245 of record OMNN01018158.1, read on the forward strand.
CATGCAAGACATCTGAAGTATTTCCATTTCAAATGGGGCTCAAGGGCAGAAATATACATCAGTTATCAAAGTAGAAAAAAGTGGCACTTCATTTACCTACCTATTATTCAAAGCAACCACCGCCTTAGTTATGCATAAATTTAAGCCTCAATACAATTTAAAATGGTGAGTTATATATAAATGATTCCCCTGGACAGTTATCATGACTGAGGAAACTAACTACAGAGACCAAAATAATTTTCTGTATCAGGCTGTAAACATGTTTACTTCTGCTGTAAAGTCAGGCATCTTAACATGGGGTCTATGGGGATTGGCTCACTTTTGGAGTCACCCTCATGTGGACATTTGAGGAACTGCAGCTCTTGGCAGCTCTACGTTAGACTCATTTTCCAGCTCTGAAGGCTGCTTGGATGGAACAATCTGATTGTAACAGCCTTAAAACTACACAAGGGGAAATTAAAAACTGTATTTTATGAGGTTAAAGTTATTTTTCTAATGTGTCTTTCAATGGACGTAACGGGGTGTGACGTCCATAAGCCTCATTTTATGCAAAAATATGTTTTAAAGTTTGTCTGAATCTAATATAAGGCTTCACTGACTGATTCGATCAAATGTAGTGAATTTCTTTCAACATTCAACACTCCTTCTTCTTTGCACAGTATGTACTTGCAGTTTCCATTTTCCACTCCAAAGCTCTGTTCTACTTTAATAATAATCTAATAATCTAACCTTTATTGATCCCCTTGGGGAAATTCCTTCTCTGCATTTGACCCATCCTATTCAAAGTTAACCTTAACTATACATACTAGGAACAGTGGGCTGCCGCGGTGCAGGGCCCAGGGAGCAGTCAGGGGTTAAGGGCCTTGCTCAAGAGCTCACAGTGGTGGTGACTGGGACAAGTGGTCGCTCTCACTTTCCCCCCTCAATCTCTTACCAGTCCGGGGACTCGAACCGGCGACCCACTGGTTACAAGTTCGCTTCACAAACCACTGCCCCCTTAAACTTTGATCAGACTATCTACCAATATTTATAAGCTGTCATGCCTGCTTAATCAGTTATGAAAGTTCAACGAAAACCTTTTTTTATTTTTATTTTAGTCATCAAATATTTCATATTAAAAGTTATCTATATGTTTTGTGTTATGTGTTACATGCAGCTACATATGGTTCAGAAAAAAATATCACTAGCTGCTTCATCTTTTTTTTTTTATGTGCTCAAAAATAGGACATTTGAGGATGGCTTATTTTTTTTCCTGAAGCAATGACATGATGAGAAATATCAGTAAAAATGTTTTTTATTATCTTTAATAGTTCCTGAGATATTGTCGTTCAAACAACCTCAAATTTCAATGTCCACAAATTTCTTCATACATATCTGCTTTAAAAGTTTCAGGCAAATCAGAGATGGTCGTGCTGAAATTGTTCTAAAGATTTGATCATTTGAGATGTGATGACCTTTATTTTTTGACTGTGGGAGAAAAAAGTTGGACTGAACAGTAGATTTCTAGTGTGGCCACAAGATGGAGTTACAACTCCTTAAATGGAAACCAGTCAGGCACCATGTGGACCACCTGAAGTGATATCAAACCCATAATCAGTTCTTTGTTTCACTTCTAAATGTGCGTCGCCACAGTTTCTACTTGTTCAGACTCAGTGAAGAGATGTTTAATGTATTTAGAGCATGAAAACGGTGAGGACAGATAAATTCTCATTGTTGCTGCGACTCATGAGCTCTGTGGTCTTTGTTGCTCCACCTCGTTCAGAACAAGTTCCTGTTCCTTTAAGGGATCTCTCCAAAATTCACCGTAGTGACTTTGCGTATATTCCATATTCAGAGAAAGTCCAGCGGCGGAGTGTGGGATCTCCTGCTGCCAGATCAGTTCTCCTCTGGGTGCTGAGCAGGTAGGAACATCTCATCACTACTGAAAACTTACCGAGAACTTCTAGCAGAACATGAAACCAGACACGAACCTTGGAATTAACTGCAACATGTACACGTGCGCTTCTCAATTTCATTTTGACCATGTGGGAAAGTTTTCTATCGCTGCATTTTAATCATTTCTGCTCTCTAAATGATGAAAACTACGCTAACTGTTTTGTTTTTACATCTGCTTACAGTTAATGTAAATTTTAACAGTATTCATACTTTGGGAAAATTAATGAAAACTAATAAGAAGTGTCTGAAACAACTTTTAAAAAAGTGCACATTGGGGTTTTTTAATCATTTTTAAACTGTGGCTACAAGTGTTGGAGTCTCTCTGGCTGCTGGAGTGGAAAACGCTTTTACACCCGCAGCAGGAAATACATGTGCAGTGAACATCATCTCTTTCTCATAAGGCTAAATGTAGATACGGGGTCGAGCAATCAACCGTGGGCTTTAACCCACTGTTGTTTTTTTATAATTCCTTTCACGCTGTCCAACCAACAGGAACAGCAACGTGCAAGTTTTGCTTCTATTTCTTCACATGCTCTGTAGAAATAGTAAGGGGGGGGTTCTTTTATTAGTATGAAGCTCAAAGAAAATGTGTCATAAAGTATGTCTGCAGCAAACCCGCCTTTTTTTATTGAGTTAAGGTATGAAGTGAGCTGCTCCGTAAACACCTAACTGACTTTAAAGCAACCTGGTTCCAAAATATCTCTCATTAATTCTTCTTCACAGAGATTTCTTTCATCATGAACGCAGACAAACATCCTGAATTTGCATCCTCGGAAGGAGACGGGATGGGTGAGTATCTGAGTGAGTTCATGTCTTCGGTGTTCAAGTGTACGTGATCAGGCTGCTTGAACCAGCGCCTGAGCGTACGAGACTGTAAGTATTAAAAGCTGTATATTGTACAGGCTGCAGTTGATAGATGCATTTTAATGCTCCATTATTGTCACAGAAAAGACTTAGTAATACGTGTTTTAGTTCAATAAAAAGTAACCCGATGTGTCGCTTTCGCAGATGTTGCAGACGTGAAGCCACAGGAGGAGGAAAAAGAGAAGGAGGATAGCTCATTCAGTGAGAATGGAATTCAGTGTGCTGAAGGTGTCGCAGATTCACGTATGTTTACCCACACACACAGAAATACTAGTATGTATGTATAGACATATATCCGCACGCACACCTGTGATATCTTTCCATTATGCAGTTTAGCCATCGTGCCCATACCCTTTAGCTCACTGCAGTAACGTTTTTGTCTGCGAATAACTATTGGGTCTGTGTTTATACGCTCCTGTCACATTTTTACTCCCTGTGGGCTCATTTGTCACTGCAATATACAATCCTGCACCTCTGTGGAAAAAGAATAACCATGAAGAAGGAGAGAGAACTCTGAAATGCCTTCCGTGCAGTGCAATGACACAATTAGAGTGACATAAATCATAAAGAAAAGAGGAAAAGCAAAAGTTGGATTTCTTTGATTATGTATTTTACAAATATTGAAAAAAACTGGAATGTACAACATTGTCCACATGTGTTACCAATACTGGCTTTACACACTATAGATATTTTACAGCTTACATTTTTAATCATTTTCTATCTACTCCACATAAACACAGCCTGCAGTTCAGCTGAAAAGTCCCTGAATTTTTGTTCCATGACTACTGGACACAGCTGAGTCGCTAATTGCCTCGAGGTTGCACAAAGAAGTGCAAACTGAGTTTTCTTGGCAAATATATAGAGCCATCAAAGTGTTTTTGATGCAGTGGCTCTAAGCTTGGATTTGGTTAATTTTTCAGAGATGAGTAGTTCAAAGACCGTCGGAAAGTTGAAAACCTGATGATTCTTTATGTTTTTACTGTTTTCTGGCTCTGATAAATGGTGTAATTCGCAAGATAACATGCCTCTCAGACCGATCGGCAGGTTTTGGGGCTCAGAAGGTTAAAAGATATCTGCTTAATATGTGCATTTTCTTCATTTCTATTGCCTCTGAAGGCCTGTCGGTTCTCTTTATTAAAATAATGTATAGGTAAATTTGTTTATTGCTTTCACTATATGTATATGTATTGTGAACAGACTGAAAGTTTTTGAGACCTTGTATTTATTGTTGAGGTTTCTATTTTTTACTTGCCATGTAAATGCATCCCTGCAGGTTCATGTCTATATGTCTCCTGTGAGATGTTCTATATCTTTTTGGAGAGTGCAGTTTGGCCTTTGGGGATCTTTAAGTATTCATATCATAGTATTTTACCAATTCAAAATGCGATTTTGACTATACGGTGTGCTTTCTAACTTTCTGTGTGTTATTGACAAATTGTCATTCAGCAGAATGATGTTTTGCCATTTATGTCTTCCTGCAGCACATGGGCAATGTGAAAAGCGTTACAGCCACCCCTTTATTTTGGCTTCTCTTTGTAAAAAAAAACATCGCCTGATGAAGGTGGTGATGCGTTGAAATGTATTTTTGCAAGTTTAGACAGTGGGCAGGAGTCTGCAGGAAAAAAGAGTGAAGGATGCGGCTACCAAGCACAACAATTATTATTTTATTATAATTATTTAGTCTGGCCAGTGTGCATTTGTGTGTTTACCTGAAGTTTTTCATCATTCAAAGTGCAGTTGAACTTTCTCAACCTTTATATAAGTTAGTTAAACATAGGAAAAAATAGACTACATGAAAGGTTATCTTTACCTAGAGCGCGACTACAAGTGATGAACAAGTAGAGTCTGAGACATTCGTGTTTCACCCAACTGAATAGACTGGTTATCCTTAAATTTGGTTTCGGGCTGCACTCATGCACATCGTAATGTTTTATTCAGTTTTCAAAGCAGTTTGCAAAGAATTCTTAGTATTTGATCTGCTTTCATCGTTGTTTGGGTGGATTTAGAGATGTAGCATCGGTGCGATTTTGGTTTTAGTAGGTTTTAGTCCTCGATTATATGCAATACTCCTTCATTACACAGTGAAAAACCACTGTCAAATATCCTCCTAAGATCTTAGTTTTGAGTTTCTATGCATTTCTAACTTCTATTAGCTGTTTGGAATTAATAGAACCAAATAAATATAAAAACTAAGCATCGTATTTGAGTAGGAATTGAAAAATGTATGTCCTCATATGAATTTAAGCTTGTGAACAGCTTACTTTTTCTAAAAAAAAAAAAAAAAGTTTTACCCCAAAACTAAAGTTTCAACCATTAAGTTTTGTACCTTCACTATTTTTATCCAAGTCCTAGAAGCAGAATGTTTTGACAGACATTGAATGCATCCTATTTTTATACCGATTACTGTGTATTTAGGCTTTGGCTCACTCTAGATACCACAAAAAGGCGTTACCTAATACACCTAATGTGCATTATGATAACATAAGCAGAGTGACGTATGAGGGGCAATGTAATGTTTGCATGTGAGGATGCAGGGTCACAGGAGGATGTGACAGCATTTCTTCAAAGAAACTCTGCAGCAAAGTGTTATTTTTATTATTTTTTTTACGTATGGCTCTTAAAAAATGAGAGTGTGGCGTTGCAGGCGGCTCTCCTCTTTATTTGTGACTGCCACCCATCTGCCTCAACGGGTGCAGTTCCTAAAGCCCTGCTGTGCATCTCAATGCCTCAAAGCCTGCGGTTCACTGCTCAGAGACCCTGGACTCTATATCGGGCCTCTCGGAGCTCTGCGTGTGCAAAGTTTCCATAGCACCTCTGAGCGCTTTCCACAATACAAGGCGCTGCTCTTCAGCTCATCACCAGTCACCGCCAAGACCACAGTGTGGTTTCTGGATGGAACTGAGCATGCTGGGGGTTGATTGACACTTAGCAGGAGGTTAGGTGAGAGGTCCTACGAGCCAGGCCTCAGGACTCTGCAGCTGTGGTGAGAAATATGCATACAGATGGATAAATCCTGCATGATGTTGAAGATTGACCAACAGCATGTAAGAAAAATTTCAAAAAACACAAGGGAAACCTGAAGGAGTAGACATGTGGTAGAATTGGCGCTCATTTGCCAAAGAGAGGAGCTCAGAGAGAACGTTTGGGGCAGATTAATCAATGTGAAATCAGTTTTAAATGTAGATGAGGAATCGGTGTTGTCTGTCTGAGGCGCCAGCTGTCTCTCTCTCCTGCCCTAGTTCTAGTTTCTGTGTAGTCAGAGGAAATGCCTTCCCCTTATCTCGAGCACACATCTTCTGAATCTCTTTGTGACACTGATAAATTAAGCTACACACACTTTGGAGATGTTCTAGTACTAATATCGGCTTTAGGCACAAATGTAGAAGTGAAGATGTAACGGTGGGTTTCACATTTAGCTTGGAGTGGAGCTCATTTAGCTCCTTATTTGGAAGAGACAACTGCTCTGTACATCAGTCCATGTTGTTTCTACATGTGTCTCTCCAAATGTATTCTCCTTTACTTCCGCTCTGCTTAGGTGTGATGAAAACTGAAGCAGAGGAGGTGGAAGATACTGAGCAGTATGTCAAGGCTGAAAAAGAACGCGAGGTGGTGCCCAAAGAGGAAGCAAAAGGAGGCAGCGAGGACGGCATGGAGGAGGGATTTGACGAGGAGAGGACGGAGGAAGACAACGATGAGGGGGATGAAGAGGGAGAAACCCTGAATGAGCCGCAGGACCTGTCGCTGGTGGACTACTCGCGTTACGACAGCGCTGCCATGACAGACGCCCACGCAGCGGCGACCCCTCGCATCCAGACGCCAGGCAAACTCAACTGTGACATCTGTGGCCTGTCCTGCATCAGCATTAACGTACTGCTGGTGCACAAGCGCAGCCACACGGGTAAGCACAGGAACACAGGCCACACACCTGACCTCAAACGCTACCGTTGCGCAACCACTGCAGTGTTTATAGCGCTGCGGACTCATTGTACTGACTGGGTGAAGCTCAGCGATTAACAACACGCAAATCTGCATCATATATGACGCACATACCCTAACCAGTGCAGCAGTAGGTTGTGAAATATCCTCTATTGCTGTTCAAATGTGTGATTTGATCGCATTGACAGATTGGACAGAGAATTATAGGGCTTCTGCCGGCATCGATCTGCAATGTAAATCCTGCAGAAAACAGTATTCAGATCAGTCTGTTTAGAGCAGAGCAGGATGTTTATCTCGTGCACTCTTACCCTCATCTGACCCCCTGAACCCTGAAACCCGTTATCTTTAAAAAACACCAAAATACACCCTTTCCCAGAGCCACAAACTTAAAGAATCATCAGATTTTCTACTTCACGACGATCCTTGAACTAATCATGTGTGGCAAATACTTCTGTGCAAACAAGCCATAAGCTTAAAATCATCATATTTAATCAAAAGCCCTTTTAATAATTCTCCAAAAATAAACCATTTGCCCAAGATTCAGTGGAAAAAAAAATAAAAATTCTGCAACCCTCAATGTAACTGAGAAGCCACGAGTGACTTAACTGTGACCAAAAATTCAGATACTATTCGGTTTAACTATGTTTACACAGAGCAGATAGGAGACAAGTATGGAAGCAAATTAGAGAGACTGAGAGGAAAATATAACTTATTTGATCAATAAAATAAATGTAGCATGGCTCAAAAACAGTATACAGAGGAGCAAGTTGATGGAAGATACATTCAGCATGGTGAAACATCTGCAGGTTGGTGTGACTAGTTTGAATAAGGTTGTAAAAATGTAAATAGTTCCATATTTGCAGCATGTAGAACAAACAATTTTTCCAGTATTAGTTACACCTGCATCCAAGTTTCTTTTAATGTTTGCAAAATAAAGAGAGAAATAAATTTTTTTATGATATATGGTTTTATAAATCATTCTTTCTACTTATAACCATGGTTGTGGTATTTCCATAGTGCTGCAGGACTTCATATTGCAGTGAAAAATGAGCACGCAGTGAACAAAATGTGTGACAGGAAAAAAAACACCCAGAAACCATTTCGGGGTTCAGAAGTTCAGATTTGCCACAGAAGTGTCATTGGCCACATCTGCACACATAAAAACTGTCATAAGCAGTGAAAGAAAAGTCACAAATTCTGTATTTAAATCAGAATCCTTCTCATTTCTTCCATTACTCTTCAGTGTGACTAACAAAGCAGAGTTTTAGGAAATACTGAGGTTATCACATTCTGGTCATCTATTTCAGTCACATTAACTTCAAAATGACAAGCTGTGGTGGTTGTTTTACTGCTAAAACGCACATTTGCATCCCAGCTTCTTGTTACCGATGAGTAAAGCTGAATAGCAGCATTTTGCCGCCTTCGGTTGGAACTAATGATTCTGCGTTTTCGACAGGGGAAGTCGAGTTTACAATACGTTGGGGCATTTGTGCAGTCTGAGCCGTGGGAACATCGTTTTCTAGGTTTCTGACAATCAAAGTGGATGCTGTGTTCCCCTTTTAAAGATGGTGAATGATTGTGTGTTTTTTTTGCAACATCACTGTAATACTTGGAACCAGACGGCGAGTAAAGGAAGGAAAAAATAGCAGCAATATCGCGAAATTTCCATGAAGAAGATCACATCAGTTTGTAGTAATCTACAGTCGATCGACAGAGGTAGAAATACTGAACGAAAGTACAATTCTGTGGTTCTTCACTGGAGTATTTTCATGTTATGCTGCTTTGTCCTTCCACTCCTCTACATTTCAGAGGGAAATATTGGACTTTCTGCTCCGCTACATTCATCTGACAGCTTTTATAGGATGACGATTTGACACAGTTGATAATATAACAACATTTTAAAATACAACACATAGTTGCAGATTAAACCAGCAGTGTCCAAACTTTATGGTTTCATCTGAAAGCTGTGTAGCCGGCTCACATTTCAGATGATGATTATGATTTTTCCCTCCAAACTGAAGATTCCAATGATCCAATATCTCAGCAATCATCATAATAAGTTTCTGTCCCATTAATCATGTTTGGAGCCCTCAGATTTATCTGCCGTCTCTTTATAAAACTGTATGTAAAGTAGTTCAAACCTACAGCAGCTATAACAGTAACCTGCTGCTGACACACTGATGCTTCACTATTAATGATATAATGATGGTATATATATTATTATATCAATCAGAGAGACCAAACCAGGACTTTAACTACATTTTGCTGCTGTATACTTGTACTGAAGTTTTTTGTTTTTTTTTGTTGTTTTTTTTTTACATGTAATGGAGTGTTTTTACGCTGGCGCACTGGCACTTGTACTTTAATGAAGGATCTGAGAACTTCTTCCAAACCTTAAATGACTAAAGATGTCTGAAATATGGTCATGCACCTCTTTAACAAACCCATTTAGGCAGCTTTTATAGGGAATGGGAGTTAAACTTTAAGGAAAAGTAAAAATCAAATCTCGTAAAAAGCTGCTGCAGCCTGACTTGATCTATTATGGCCAGCAGCTTATGGAACTATACAACTCATAGTACTGTTATTTAATTCTGTGACACTATTTAGCTTCATCATTCATCACTTGTGGGTCTCACTAAGTAAAAGAAAATAGGGTTTTAGTAGATGTCCTAACTGATTCTTAGTATTAATTATCTAATGAGGGCAGATATGATTATATATCAGTCAGATGGACCATTTTTGCTGCCCTTGCACAATTTATTATTGTATAATGGAATACTTTTATATTGCTGTATTCTGAGTGCTTCTTCTACCACAAATTAGCACCGTAAATCTGCAATAACAGATTTACAAAGATTGGAATCAGAACTTGATCAGTGAGTTCAGAGGCCAAATCTGCAGCTTACGGAGGCGAATGCTAGCACACTTTAGATAGATACCATACAACGATAGTTTTATTTGCTTGTGTGACACTATATTGCATCATCATGTATCACTTTTTGCTCTCACAAAGCAAAATTAAAATAGTATTAGCAGTCTAATAATGTCATATATAGTAATATATCAGTCAGAGGGACCAAACCAGAACTTTTACTGCAATTCTTTACCTACATTTTACCTACAAAACCTATCTACTTGCAGGATTTTTTTTAGTGTAATGGAGATTTTTTACATTACTGTCTTCAAAGTGCTTCTTTTACCACAAACTGACACAGTAAATCTGAAACAACAGATCATTTACAAAGATTGGAATAAAAACTTGAGTGATCAGTGAGTTCAGAGGCCAAAAAAACCAACCCAACTCAAACCCACAAAGTCTGCCAGAAACTTGGGTGTCATAATTGATGACCAGCTAACCTTCAAGGCTCATGTGGCCTCTGTTGCCTGTTCGTGTCGATTCGCCCTGTACAATATCAGAAACCCTTCCTGTCTAAACATGCAGCACAACTCCTGGTACAGGCCCTTGTAATATCACAAATTGACTACTCCGCATGCACGGTCAAACCTCTGTAGATGATCCAGAATGCAGCAGCACGTCTGGTTTTCAACCAGGCAAAAACAGCACACGTCACCCCGCTACAACTACAATGAAAACACCTCCCTCCTACCTGAACTCTCTCATTCAGGTCTACACTCACCTCCCACTCACTACGCTCGGCCAACACAAAGCGCCTGATTCAACCCCCACAACAGGGCCCAATGCCGATAGCTAGACTCTTCTCCTCAATGGTTCCCCAGTGCTGGAACGAATTACCAAACTCTGTTCGATCTGCAGAGTCCCTCTCAGTCTTCAAGAAAAGACTAAAGACTCAGCTCTTTACTGAACACCTTTGCACTTGACAGGCTGCAAAAAAAAAAAAATCCTATTACGTCCCGCACTGCCTGTAGGCGCCAAGGTCCTGTCACACTTGACCTTGTTTTATGGCACTTATCCAGGTTGTTTTCTCCTGACTAGATCCTAGCTTGTGTTGTATCTACTCTCAGATATACATCGCTTTGGATAAAAGCGTCTGTTAAATGAAATTGTAGAATTGTAGAAGCCAAATTTGCTGCTTATGATGGCTAATGCTAGCAAACTTTAGATAGATACCATGCAACAATAGTTTTATTTGCTTGTGTGACACTATTTTGCATCATCATGTGCTGTTATTGGCTCTTACTAAGTGAAATAAAAATATTATTAACAATCTAATAATGTCAGATATAATCATATATCAGTCAGAGGGACCAAACCAGGACTTTTACTGCAATACTTTAGTTACATTTTGCTGCTAAAACAGGATTTTTACTTGTAATGGAGTGTTTTTACATTACTGTATTGGTACTTTTATTTAAAAGAGTATTCTGAGTGCTTCTTCCACCACAAACTAACACAGTGATTCTGCAGCAACAAATAACTGACAATGATTAGAATCAAAACATGCTGCGATATCAGTGAGTTCAGAAGACAAACGTGCAGGCTTGTTTGTCACGCTGTGTTTTTTCTCTTTGTTTCGTCTTTCTGTCAGGTGAGAGGCCATTCCACTGCAGTCAGTGTGGGGCCTCCTTCACCCAGAAGGGAAACCTGCTTCGCCACATCAAACTGCACTCCGGGGAGAAGCCTTTCAAATGCCCGATGTGCAGCTATGCCTGCCGCCGACGCGACGCCCTGAGCGGGCACCTGCGCACCCATTCTGGTACCAGCCAGCCACATCCACTCACACATGCACTGATACTGTATACACCTGTGTACAGTATCATGTTGGTTGGTTTCTTACTCCTTTTGAATCAGAGGTGTGCTAAGCCTGCATGGCTTTTCCAGTAACACCCCACCACACATCACACATGACAGCTCATTCACACACCTCTGGAAACTTACTCACTCACTTTCAGTTCACGTGTTTTACCTGCAGACACACATCATCATCTGTTTTGCACGAAACCGCCGAGATAATAGTTGCTGTAAATATTTTGATGTTGTTGATGTGTTAGTGATTAACTGAAACTGCTGCTCACAGTGGAGAAGCCCTTCAAGTGCAACTATTGCAGTCGAAGCTACAAGCAACGCAGCTCCCTCGAAGAGCACAGAGAGAGGTGCCATGTCTACATTCAGAGCAAAGGTCCCGCCGACAGAGGTGAGCAACCTTCCCACACCAACACTCTTATGAGAAGCACAGAAACATCTTCAAAACTCCACTTCACACATTTAGGTGTCAGAGCGCTGCGCAGTCTGCACAAACACATACGCAGCAGGCGCTCACTTCAAGCTGTTACTGCTAACAGATCCTGTTTTTACAGCCTCATTACATTAATGAGCTTATGGCTACTACCCCGTCATTACAGCTAAATAGGTTATGGCTGCTGTGGTGTGAAGGCTCAGCGCTGTGAGGACCGCTTCTCGCGCCTGCAACGGCAAAGGGGAAGCCGACATATAGGGCAAATGTTTCAGCCCGGCTGCCCAGTTTAGGCAGACACACAAAAACATGCAGTATCTTATAACCTCCCCCCCCAAAAAAAACACCTCGACAGGACAGTTGCACGGTTGCAACACATAGACAATGCTCTGTTTCTGTGGTCACCAAATGTCGTAAGCTTTGTGCCTTGAGTGATGCTGTGGTGAGGAAGCACATCCTCATCCTGTGGTCTGCTCTCCTGCACTGGTAAAGTTAAAAAAAAACAACCAGGAAATCAGGTCAAAAGGAGCCTCTGATCTCAAATTAATATCTCATGTGTGACTCCACTTCGCGCAGCTGGTGGGTTTAGCAAGTTTTTTTTTTAAACTTTATAACCTCAGAGGCTGCGACAGGTGGACAGCTGCAGCTCAGTGTTTCGCTGATGATGCTGCTTGATCAAAAGAGGAGGTCTTCATTTCCTTTTGTGCACTCACTCACACGTTTTCCTATCACACAGAGGACAACCACATAACCACGACTCAGATGGGCACCGAGCGGGCGCTGCTGCTCAACCGGCTCGCCAGCAACGTTGCCAAGCGAAAGAGTTCGATGCCGCAGAAGTTTACCGGTAAGAGCGGCAGAGGCTCGGACCTCAAGCTGATGACACTTTTTAATAACATCCATCTATTTACTCACTATAGCTGCTGTGTTTTTGACATCATTTTACTTTTTGCTGGGCCTTTATACAGAATTCATGTTTTGCAGATTATTTAAAGTTGTTTGTCTGAGCTCCTTGTCTGTCTGTCTGTCTGTTTATCTGTCTGTCTTTGCTGGCCTCCATCTTTTGCCAGACAGGAATTGAGGGCAGAACACCTGCCTCATACCTGCACACCACAGAGTGCTCGCCGCTACCCTAAATTCTCTGCAGGAAATGTGTCATAGGTGGGTATTTGGTAACCATGCACGGTTAATTACATGAATACTAAAAAAAAAAGAGAGAGCAGAGAGAGAAACATGCACTTGAAACCTTTCAGTTTAGTTACTCACTTTTTGTGTGCTTTGATTTTAAGTTAGATAATTTGCCTGGATGATCAAAAGATAGCAGTTTCAGTAAATGGCTGACTTGGCACAGCGATTTCCCAAACTTTATGGGCGTACACGCCACACACATTTTCAATAGCTGGCTCTCACCTTTCTGGTTAAGGCAAACATCGGGTTGTAGTTTCGCAAGCTGCTCGGTGTGAGGGTGTATTGGCAAAAAGAAAAAAAAACTCCTACGACTCTATCAGGATGACAAATGAAGTGAAGTCTTTCAATATGAGAACCACAGGGGGAAAAGAGAAGTAACCACAGAGAGAGAGAACAGGCGGGAGGCGAGAAACGTGAGCAGGTGTCTCTCTGTCAATACTTGTGAGCTGCAGCTGCACTCGAGGCCTTTGTCTTGTGTCGTCTGCTTCCTCTCAGCCCTTCGTCCTCGACTGCTGGCTCAGGATGCTTTCACACTTTGAAGGCTTCGTTTGTTCTGTGAACCAGGCGTGTTCCAGGTTTTACGCCTTGGGGATGCAAATGTTTCTCAACACCGTAGTGAAGACCCCTCAGTGTCCCGTTAGATTTTTTCCATGTGTTGCTGCTTGCTGCCTGCGCTGCTGCTGCTTCTCCTGTGGGATGTGATCTTCCTGTTCAGTGCTTTCTTCTATGGTTTAGGCGACAACGGCGTCTGTCTGGACCTGAGCTTCAACAGGGAGTTGGTCCACCCGGCTGATGTCAAGGACCCTCCCCCGACGGGCTCCCCGGGGCCCGATGCCCACCACCAGCAGCAGCCCATCCTCACAAACGGCAACCCGCCTCCCTCCCACCGGTCCTACCCGATCCCGTTAAACCACAGCGACATCAGCCCCATGAGCCTCACCAATGGCCACAAGATGGGCATGCCACTCCTGGGCCTCCCCACTGCCGCCCAGCCGCCCCTCAACATGGATTCCTTTCATGCCGACGGCTCCCAGATGCCCGTCATGTACAGCTTAGGGCACCTGCCGGGGGGGATGAACCACCAGAACGGCGTTCCTCACCCGCAGCCCATCCCCCTGCCGCCTCTGGAGGCTTTGAGGGTGATGCGGGGTGATGGGGAGGCCGGGGGGCTGCTGGGCGCCGTGTACCCCTGCGGACACTGCAGGGTGATCTTCCTGGACTACGTCATGTTCACCATCCACATGGGCTGCCACGGCTTCCGCGACCCGCTAGAGTGCAACGTTTGTGGCCACCGCAGTCGGGACCGTTACGAGTTCTCTTCCCACATAGCCCGCGGTGAGCACCGCCTAGAACTGAAGTAGACATTTACGCTTACACTCACACAAATACTCAGGCAGTGCACACAGATGTACTCATATAAGTAGTATCAGGGATGAAAGCATGAAGTAGCAGCTGTCTCTCTCTGCGTCTTTAGTGTGTGTTTGAAAGGAAGGCGTTATAAAAGTGAGGCGGATATCTGAGTGTTCTTAGTCATATTGTACTCATCTGAAAAGATGGCCTGTAAAGTGTTAATGCAGGAGTAATTGTACTTCTTTTTCATGCATATACATATATATATTTGTGCTTGCTATGTTTATATCACAAAGCTGCATATTCACTCAAATGTTCAACAATATAGCAAAAAACATTTGCTGTGTGTCTGCTGCTTTTTTTAATCTTTGTAAAGGTGTAAAAACAAAAGACAAACCCTCCCTTGTGAGAGGTTTAGCTTCTCCGAAAAACACTTGCCAATTCAAGACTGCAGAACAAAAAAAAAAGAAGAAGAAAAAAATCCTATTATCTAGAAGGTCACATGTCTCTTTTTAGGCTGTGGTTTTCAGAGAAGTTCACGGCTTCAAAAGACGCCACTTCACTCTGCACACTGTGCTGGTTTCACACTCCTGAATATTATACTCAGATAACTTTTGCCACAAGTCACTGTAGAGATGTATGACGGTTTCTTTGCAGACGTGTAGTGTAGGAGAGCACAAAAATGCAATATATTCAGGAAGAACAGAGACAAATGGGATGTAAATATAAGTAAAGGTCAGGTTAAAGCTGTTATGTGACATTAAACCCTCCTTCTACCAACATATTTAACATAAAAAGAGAATAAACTGCTATAGGAATCAAACATCAGAGCAGAAATGTTAACTAACGTCCTCTCAAAGCAAAACAAAAAGTGTTATTACTAGTTTAGGAAACTTACAAATAATTGGCATATTGTGTGAAACAGAAATGTAGCTTACGAACTTTAAAACTGATTTATTGTCCTTTCATTTCAAGCCAACATAACTTGTCTTTTAAGTCTTAAAGTTTTGCCAAATCTGGCCAATCTTTATCTTTGATATTGTCCACATTGTAAAGATTTATTGTAGATTTATTAAAGCCAAACACATCTTGGAGTTCTGAGAAACAGAACCAACCTCTTCAGATATTTCTCCTTCCATACTCCTCCTTCTCGCCCACTTTGTCTGCAGCCTCAAACATAATTTTACTTTTTCCCACACTCACAATATATACTGATCATACTCCCATAGCCTGTTAATCATATGCATAACCATTTTTTTTTCATCTTATCTAGTTTAAAAGAACATAAACATGTTATTTGATTAAATTATGGATTGTATTTTGCTCTATTTTAGGAAGTACAGATTTAAGGTTGTCAGCAGACTATGTGTCTCCTTATGAGTTACCCTACTGTACCTGATAGCGTGATACCTTGAATTAGAACTGAACAATAAATAGTCCCGTCTATTAATACTGCATATACAGAATTGGGTGCTTTTGACACTGGTATGTTTAAAAAGCATAGAGAACAATGATATGATGTCATTAGGAACAGCACAAGTGACAGGGAAATTGTACATTCTGTCGACTGTCTTTCTTAATTTCATCACAGGAATTAGATCTCACTGTTTCTTCCTCTTATGCTGTAAAAATAGATGTCAGCGGTCTGCCATTTAGCTCACTGAGTTAAGGCGATACCACATGGGCACAGTCCCTTAGCGGCGGTCATGAGTCCGAGTCCCGCTCAAGACCATTTGCTGCATGTCACTCTCCTCTCTGTCTACCCCCAATTTCACTCTGTCTCTCTCTACCAATAAAAAGGAAACCCCCCCCCCCCCAAAAAAAAAAAAATAAAATAAATGTCAGTGGATCTCTTTATATGCCAGCATCCACCTGCTGGAGGAAGTTTCAAACTGCATAACAGTGAATTTTTATGCTGTGTGAAATTATTCCTTAACGCCGAAACCGTCCGGCAGCTTTGAAAGGCGCATCTTTTAAAAAATCGCTAAAATTACACCATTTATTAGAGCCAGAAACTGTAAAAACAGAAAGAATAGTCCGATTTTTAACTTTTCTACGGTCCTTGAAATACTCATCTGTGTTGTGTGGTTGCATCAGAAAACTTCTAAGCTTAAAATCATGATATTTCATCAAAATCACTTCATTGTTCATGTCTCGTTTAAACATTTGCTAAAAATAAACCATTTGCTCTAACCAGATTCTGTAAAAAACTAAAAATTCTACACTTCTGGGTGCAACTGTGAAGCCTGACTCAGCTGCGACCAACAGTCATGTGACAAAAATTCAGGGACTTCTCAGCTGAACTGCAGGCTGTGTTTACTTTGTAACACCTGTGGGCACTTGGAAAAATGTTGTATATATACAGTATATATGATAATTTCATATTTTTTTCTAATTTTTGTTTAATAAATAATCAAACAATCTGCTTTTTTGTATAATTTATGGCATTTAACTGTCGTACTGCACATTTTCTTTCATTTTTGTAAAATAAATAATTAGCTTTATTCAGTTTTTTATGATTTATGGCATTATAACTGTGTCATACTGAGTTCTTTCTCCTTGCAGTCATGGTTGTTATGTTTCCATGTACACGACTTTATATTGCAGTGAAAAATGAGCCCACAGTGAGGAAAAATGTTACGAGAAAAAACGCCTACTTGGGCTTCAGAGGGTTAAAAATAAAGTGCAGGACGACTCTCAGGTCAAATGAACAACGGCTTGATGTCACGATTATTTGTTTAGCTGGAAAAGAGAAGAATGACAGAATATGCAAAATGGTTTTGATCAGTAGTTTCGTTCTTCCCACTTAACTTTCACATCACCCACAGAATGGATAGTACAAGATTCTGCATACCAGTAAAAATCCAGATATGGGAATTTATCTGTGTGACAGAGAAATCGAGGGTTTGTGGGAATTTCTGAACTCTGCCGACGGCTAATTCTGCCTCCTCTGAGTGCGTCGGGGGAAGTTTTGCTGAGAAGTTTTCTGACTAGCTGCTCAGTTACTTATTATGAGTGGATGCGCTTCGCCCACAGTGCAGGGATGATGGTTACGCCCCACTGCCTTCAGACCAGAGGAGGGTGTTTCAGCTCCATCCAGCTGCCACCTCACTATCTGTCCTCTCCATCAGCGCCAGTTCCCTTTTCTGTCTCTTTGGGTTTGAACAGAAGTGACACTTGTGAGGCAAACTGTCATCACAGCTTCATGTGTGAGGTTAAAAAGCCCAGTCATCCATCTCAAAAGCGCTTCTCTTTTTCCAACTTTAAGAGCAGCTCGATGACTTTAGCTGAAGTAGAAGTCAGGGGGATCAAAATACTGACGATATTCTCTGATTCATTACTTCTGAGCTTAAAAGAAACTTGCAGAGGAGGCATAATTGGACTAGACAGATGTTTCTGAAGTCCTGTTTCCACCATCAAAAACAAAACAGCCTCCCAGATAGTTTACTCAGCTAGACCAGACAGGAGTCATCCGTGACGCAAGTCCAGTCAGAATGAGAGGCTTCTGGTGACATCTGCTGACTGAACTGCGGTCTGCATGACAGCCAAGCATCAGAATGAAATCTGTAATGATGTATATTAACTGGAAAGAGTCGATAAAGTTTGAGTTTGAGTCATGAAACCGGCATCAGGGGACACAAACTGGATTTAAATGCCATGTTTACTGCACGTAGAGAGAATAAAAAGATATTTGTGAATAGATGACATGAAGCACGAAGCTTCATTAGTTTATAACTTCCAATAAGGACATTTTTTTTGTTTTTGTTTAAAAATGCAAATTTCGTAACAGAAACCTGAACTTTGGATAAATCCAGCTTCAAAATTCTTCTTTGTTTTTTTTTTGTTTTTGTTTTTTTAACATAAGTCAAAAGTTTTTCCAGAAGGAATTTCTCTTTTATTATTCCAGAAATCAGAAAATACTGTCAGAAGATAAAATCAACTTTTGTCATGCTTTTAGGAATAAAATGTTATATTGCCAAACGTATTGGGACACCCCTCCAAATAATTGAATTCAGGTGTTCCAATCACTTCCATGGACACAGGTTTATACAATCCAGCTCCTAGGCATGCAGACTGCTTCTACAAACATTAGTGAAAGAATGGGTCGCTCTCAGGAGCTCAGTGAATTCAAGCGTGGTACCGTGATAGGTTGCCACCTGTACAATAAGTCCATTCATGAAATTTCCTCGATTGATTGCCAACTTTCTGCAGAGTCAGTAGCTACAGACCTCCAGACTTCATGTGGCCTTCAGATCAGCTCCAGAACAGTGTAGAGAGCTTCATGGTATGGGTTTCCATGGCCGAACAGCTGCATCCAAGCCTTACATCACAAAGTGCAATACAAACTGTCGGATGCAGTGGTGTAAAGCACACCGCCACTGGACTCTAGAGCAGTGGAGACATGTTCTCTGGAGTGACAAATCATGCTTGTCTGTCTGGCAATCTGATGGACCAGTCTGGGTTTGGCGGTTGCCAGGAGAACGGTACTTGCCTGACTGCATTGTGCCAAGTGTAAAGTTTGGTGGAGGGGGGATTATGGTGTGGGGTTGTTCTTCAGGGGTTGGACTTGGCCTCTTAAGGCCCGTTTCCACCAACGGTATCTACTCTACTCTACTCTACTGTACCCTACAAAAGCGGGTGTTTCCACCGCAAAAAGTACCTGGTACCAGGTACCAGGTACCATTTTATTTAGTACCTACTCCCTCGAGGTTCCAAGAAAAAGTAGCCCGGTTCTATAACGTGATGTGGAAATTTCTAGACCGCTGATTGGTCCGAGACAATCGTCATCGGTGAGCAACTGTGTATGTACAAGCCTCTGGTACTTCGCTGCCGTATTTGCTCTCGCTTCCAACAACCTTCTTTGAAAAATCTCCTTTCTTTTACCTGTGGCAAACACCCACAAACCAAGCACCAGGTAAAACATTCCCTCCGCAATCTCCATTGTTTTTCTCTGGGTGTGTTTATGCGCTTTGCGGTCGCTCTGTATAGGGCGTCACTGGCGCATAGGAGGAGGGGCTAAGGGGGTAAAGGTCAAATTCTTCTTCTGGCCCTTGTACGGCCCGGGTAGTGGTAGTGGCAATGGAAACGCGAACAAAAACAGGGTAGAGTAGAGTAGAGTACGGTAGAGTAGGTACCGGCTATGGAAACGCTGCTTTATAGTCCATATATCTTGTTGCTCTTCTACTTTTTAGGTGCTGCATTTCTTATGTTCTGGCATCTCTGAGTAACATGTGGCACAGGAAGTTCCTTCATCTTAGATTGGCTTCCTTTCTTAACTTCCCAGCTTAAAGTTGGAGTGAGCCATTCTAATCCGATATACTTAATTGGGCAAACTTTGTGAATATCTCCTCACTATCTGCTAGATCTCTCTTTGTGTTTATACACAGTCCATCGCTCTGTAATTGGGAAACAAACTAAGAGGATCCGACTGAATCACACAACACTATTCCAGCCAACCGGGAGCATTCATGCTCGTGGCGAGGATTTTAAAAACACCAACCCCCCTTGTAATTTGCCCTAGACACTGGGTCCAGCTCCAACAAGGAAAGGAAGGTGCTTGCAGTCGGTTCTTTGGTTCCAAACTAGTTTTCACCTGTGTTTGTCTGCTTACATGTTGTTAATATGATTACTTCTTGCATACAACATTGGTTTTGCTTCAGTAAGGAGAACGAGACATGCACTTCCACAAAGATAAGGCTTAAACATTTATCTTTTGCTCCATGAAGGAGTGATGTGTTTGACTTACTTCTACCCTTCATGCAGACTGACATTAATCAGGTTTTCCACGTTAAGTTAAACCACAACTCTCACTACTTGTGCAGCTGTGATTAAAGACGTTACCTGGAAGAAGTTGAGCTCGTTGTCATTGAGGATGCCGTCGTTGTCCAGGTCGGACACTTTAAATATTCTAGTTAGAGCCTTAATGCAAGAAGGCTTCAGCTGTAAAACAGAAGAAAAGGAATCGTTTAGTTGGTGATATACAAAGATCTAACCCGCTGTTATTATGAACTAATGTAAAGTAACATGAGGCCTGGGAAGCAGCAGATTCATATTATTATGTTTACATCATCAATTTCTTTCTTTCGGCTCACTGGCAGAAAGTGGGGTGATAAAGAACTCATGAAATGTCAACTCTGGACTGAGAAAACTAAATTTGTTTGACTGTTTCTTAGCCGAACTGTTGAATGAAGAAAAACATCTCAACAAACACTGGATGCAATATTAGGTCAGTCTGTAGCCCTGCATAAATTAGCTATCACTCTTAAACTTCTCCTTGAGAGAGATGCTGGAAAAATTCTGCTTTTCTCCCCACTGAAATAGATTAAAAACTACCAACAGCTAGCAAAGTGTTTCTTGTGTTTCTGTAAAGCCATAAGAGGCACAGCAGTTCTTCCTGCTTTGACAAGTGAAAATATCTCCAGTGTTTGCATATTACACTGCACAGGAGCTCACCTCCTTCTCCTCCGGGCAGTACAGGGGTCCTGTCGGGTGGAGAACAGCCTTCTGGGCGTAGTAGAACAGCTCAGAGATGTTCTTCAGGTTTTTGGCAGAGCACTAAAGAAAGAGAGGACAAACAAATGAGTGAAAACCTTCAGTGAAGCAGCTCTTGAGCAGAAGTAACCAGGATATGTTTCTTTACATGCTTATTATTTGTTCTACTTTGACCCTGTACTTTTTAATACTCGTCTATTTATTGTAAATATCAGCAATTTTGGCCCCTTATATATTCAACCAGCATGATTTTCACATTTATTGCGCGTTCTTTTGTACATTGGTTTCCTTATCTTTCTTGAATGTAACATGTGTGAGCTACTGGATAACTTGAACGGGGATATCTATCTATCTACCTACCTACCTACCGACAGACCTACCTACCTACAGACCTACCTACCTACTGACCTACCTACCTACCTACCGACAGACCTACCTACCAACCTACCGACAGACCTACCCACCTACCTACCTACCTACTGACAGACCTACCTACCGACAGACCTACCCACCTACCTACCGACAGACCTACCCACCTACCAACCTACCTACCTACCTACCGACAGACCTACCTACCTACCTACCTACCTACTGACAGACCTACCTACCGAAAAACCTACCTACCTACCGACAGACCTACCTACCGACAGACCTACCTACCTACCTACTGACAGACCTACCTACCGACAGACCTAACTACCTACCTACAGACCTAACTACCGACAGACCTACCTACCGACAGACCTACCTACCTACAGACCTAACTACCTACCGACAGACCTACCTACCTACAGACCTAACTACCTACCGACAGACCTACCTACCTACAGACAGACCTACCTACC
>OMNN01018160.1:1334-18834 GCA_900302755.1 Chromis chromis
CAAATTTGCCTGACTAAATTAGATATTAAGGTTAAGACCCTACATTATTATTATTATGTAAGTTTATCTGAGTAATGTAAGTGATACAATTAAGACCCTACAGTATTATATGATACACAATTTTACCTGTCTAAATGAGATATTAAGGGTAAGTTCCTTATTGATTAAAAATTAATCAGTCAAACTTAAATATTAGAATTAAGACCCGACAATGTTACTTAATATGTATGTTGGAGTGATTAAATATGACTGATAAGACCCTACAACAGGGGTGCCCAATCCTGGTCCTCGAGGGCCACTATCCTGCATGTTTTGAATGTGTCCCTCTTCCAACACACCTGATTCAAATGATCAGCTCATCGTCAAGCTCTGCAGAAGCCTGATAACAATCCTGATCATTTGAATCAGGTGTGTTGGTAGAGGGACACATCTAAAACATGCAGGATAGTGGCCCTCGAGGACCAGGATTGGGCACCCCTGCCCTACAGTATTATAAAAATACACATTTACCTGACTAACTTAAATATTAGAAGACCTTACAGTATAATGTATTATGTAAGTTTATCTTAGTGATTAAAATATCCCAGAGAAGACCTTTCAGTCTTAATAATTATCCAAATTTACCTGACTAACTTAAATATTTAGGTTAACATCCTTCAATAGTATTTATTATGTAAGTTTACCTGTATGTTTTATATGATATATGATATAGAGAAGTGTGTTAAAGGACAAATTTATCGGACTAAAAAAAGAACCAACAATATTCTAAACTCTAACAAATTACCTGACTAATTTAAATAATATTAAGGTTAAGACCATAAAAAATTAGACATGGAATGCCCCGATGATACCCTATGAGCAGCATATTGGTGACAGTGGATAGGAATACTTCTCTCTTAACAGGTGGAGACCTCCAGCAGAACCAGGCTCAGGGAAGGTGGACGTCTGCCTCAACCTGTTGGGGTGAGGGTAAAGTAAAGGGGGACAGTCAATACATATATAAATAAATCAATAATAAATCATATTTTATTAGAAAGTTGAGTTCATGTTTAAGTCTAATAGAGCTTTACATTTAGCAAAACAATGCTGCATTTTATATGTTAGTTAAAATGAGCCCATAATATCTGCTCCTGAGCCAAACTTACAAAGTTTCATCAAAGTATTTAAGTGGAAGAAACTACAGCTACTTACCTGTAACTGTTCTCAGGTCCCATGTACTTCCTGCCTCTGTACTTTATTCTAACACGTATAGCTTTTAGTGTGAATGGACACTGGAAGCCAATGTTCTGCTTCTTGTCAACCAGCAGGGGGCGCCACGCTCTCGCTCTGTATCCGGAAGCTGTGACGCCATATTCATCGTTTTGAATCTGTAGTTTAGCTAACTGTCTGCTGTGTGCTAGCTTGTGTTGAAAAGCCTACATTTACTCAGCCGCACATTTATAAGATGTGGGCCACTTGTTGAGGCAACAGTGCATGTAAAATAATGTAGCAGCTGCGAAGTAATGTCAACTCCTCACGGTGAGATATTTTTTTAACGAGAATACCGTGTAGTCGTTAGCTAGCCGCCGACGCTAGCTAACGTTAGCTCTGTGGTTACGTTAGCTAACACGTTTGCTA
Organism: Chromis chromis; assembly: GCA_900302755.1. Taxonomy (NCBI): domain Eukaryota; kingdom Metazoa; phylum Chordata; class Actinopteri; family Pomacentridae; genus Chromis; species Chromis chromis. Next base: position 2,952 of record OMNN01018160.1, read on the forward strand.
GTATTGATAGCAGATTTGCCACCTGCCAAAGTTATGTGGAGGTGTACCGGTTCACAAGTCTGTAGACGGCGATACCTGAAATTGTGTATTTTTGTGTTAATAACTGTTAGCATAGCGTTAGCTCGGCTACTGTGGCCTTGTTGTTTGAGGACAATAAGTAAAAGCAAAAGTAATGGTGGGTGGTGTAACGTCTCTCCGTGCAGCTGTCTAGCAGGCTGTGTAGCGTCCAACAAATTAGGCCAACGGCATATTGCTAAACTGCCTCTGCCCCATTAGTGTACCATAACATTTAACGTTGTCAGATATTACTAAGCTAAGACAATCATTTGACATTATTAAGCTGTGCTGGCGCCGTGGGCGTTGGTAATACGTGCAGTGTTGAAAGTACATAACTTGGTAGCTAGGTGGTGTGATTCATCGGAAATTACAAAACTGGGTTAAATTGCATGTTGTAATTTTGGATTTCAGACTTCGTTTGTTTACTATGAGCTCCCTATCAGCCCAGCCTCCGGCTTCAGGCTCATCATGCAGGACGCTACCTGGAGAAGGGAATCAGGTATAATCTACAGCAAAAACTATGCACATGCACAATTCCTATATAATCCATATTTGAGGCTAAACAGTGGTACTTCTGTCCACCCAGGTGCAACCAAAGGCTCCTCTCCTGCAGATTCTGCGAGTTGCTGGAGCCCAGGAAGATGTCTTCACACTCAAAGAGGTGAGCTGACCGCTTCAATGTTTGTGTTTGCAGACTGGTGCAACAAGGTGCCACCTGGAAAGTGGTGATTTCAGAGTATTGCAATTATTTATACTAGGTTCCTGTTGATAAAAATATGCCCTGTAGGTACCAGATAGATAGATATTTTATTCATCCTCTTGGGGAAATTCAAAACATGTAACATCTAATATCCATTGGCTTGTATAGGTGATGCACTACTTGGGTCAATACATCATGGGGAAGCAACTGTATGACAAACAGAGGCAGCACATAGTCCACTGCCAGGATGATCCTTTGGGAGAACTGCTGGAGGTGGAGAGCTTCTCTGTCAAAAACCCGAGGTATGGGGGAAAAAATGGACCTTCTGTTAATGCTCAGTAATGCACATTTCAATTAAGGCAGTTCAATCTAAACTTTCATATTTTCATTTTACAGCCCAGTGTATGAGATGCTCAAGAAGTACTTGGTTGTGATCGGTTGTGCTGGTAGGTGATTCCTTAAGAAAATTGTATAAATTCTCTTTGTACATTTTTGTATGAAATTATGTTTTCTTCAGGTGGAATCGGCAAAGACCATCCAATTTGGGAAATTATTTCGTGTCGACAGTACATTGTGCATTTGTGTTGTTTTGAAACCCAGTCTTGTCTCTTCCTATGCCTTTTGTCTTAGATGTTTCATTTGTATATTAGCATGTTTGGAAGTGAAGGTTTGTGGGAATACCGTTACTGTCTTACCCTCATATTCCTTACGTATATTCAGAAATAATCTTTCTTCTTACATACTTTGAGTGCTTGTGACAGTTTGTACATCTCTTGGGGCTGTGGGGATTCAGCATAGCCCCAGAGAACGAACATTTTCCAGTTTGTTCTTCACATCCACAGAAGAATGGCCTTAGTGAGAGAGAGTGTGATGCTTAATTAAAGGGGGGGTGTCCTTTTTCTGTTACTGTGTCTCATCTGAAATGCAGACGCTGCAGAGAATCTTTCTGTGGGCCGTGAATGTGTAGAGGGCGGAGTGGAGGATCGTGGTCAGGTAAAGCCGAAGCATGGTGCTCAGAAGAAACAGAGACCCAGAGCCTGTCTCACCCCAATATACATAACCCTTAGGGACAGGACAAGCAGGCTAAGAGCACAGCTGCTCAAATAATAAAGCTCTTTATGAAGCAAAATCTCAATTCACTGAGAGTGTCTTTAGAGTGAGCGCCTGTTGGCTTGTGTGTACTGGGGATGAGGAGGTAAGGCCTGCTGTCTTCGTTGGTGTGTATTTGTACAGAGTGGCACCGTCTCTGTACTACCCCATCCTTGGTTTGGTCTGGTGGTATTTTCAGCACTCTGCTGTGACCCACCAGCTCCACCCAGTGGATGGGGGGGCAGAGTCACTGTCTCTGTCTGTCTCAGAGTTCTCTTCTCTGCTTCGAACTGGAGGATCGCAGCTCCTGATCAGCCCCAGGCTGAATGATAACCCTAAACCTCTCACCTATCCCCGTTTACCTTCACCCTTCTTTCCAATTCCCTCCAAAATCCACTTTTTAGAGCTGACTCTATACAATGTATATAATAGTCTGTCTCTCAACATTTTTGAGCTACAGTTAGTTTTTTGTCTCTCTTGGAATCACTGTATTTTCAGTTGCTGCATGTGCTAAATCCTCTGCAGGATGCTATCAATTTCCAGATTTGATTACACTTGTAATGTTTTTTCTCAAATTTCCTCTTTTTTAAGTTGTGATAAATTAATAGTTTTCACTGGCAGATGTGAAATGAACACTTAAAAACTCTTTAAAACTTCTCTGTTTCTGTTCTTTGCCTCAAAGAATGTGCACTCTTTTATTATGAGAGAATTTATTTAAATTTTTATGTCTTAGATACTATTTATTTTCTGTCTTGCTTTTTTGTGTTTAAGGGAGGTGGAGATTACCTTAGAATAAATACAGTCCTACTCAGAGTTGTACTGGATTCTGAGAACATACACATTTATTCACATGTTAACTAGAACACTGGATTTCCTACCTGCCCTTTCTCATCTCTTTTGTTTTACACGTATACTCACTGTTTCAGTGCCCAGTTATATTCTACATTTTGACCTCCCTCCCCCCTGGCCCATACCCTAATTGCCCAGCCCCTTGTTCCCTGCACCACCACCTCACACCCTGAGGCCATCTTGAACAGGAACTGCGAGTCTTCCAAGTGCCCAGTCAAGGCTCTGTGTTCTAATTTTTGTCCTTCACGTCTCCTTTCTCTGTAGATGTGTGGAGGTGTGGTCAAAGCAGGGATAGAGGCTGGCAGCAATGGGCCTCTCCTGCAGACCCCCTCCCAGAGACGACCTCGGGAGCCAGACGACGGTAAACAAACTGTCTGTTATATACTTAGCAGTATACTCAGGCCAGATTTGTGTCAAAAGAGTGAATTTACCTGTTCAAAACCTCCCCAGACTCTCTTGAAGGCCTGCCACGCTCAGCCTGTAAGCGACCCAAGCTGGATGTTACTCTGGACGAGTGGGACCTCTCTGGCCTGCCCTGGTGGTTTCTGGGTAATCTCCGTAATAACTACAGCCGTAGGAGCAACGGTTCCACTGACATCCACACAAATCAAGTAAGTCCTCTCAGTAATATTCTGATTGAATAAAAGCCATACCAAGCTTCATTTGAGAGGGTTGAAGCTCATAATTACTTGTTGGCAAATGACATAAATTGGAATATAACGGTGGTGGTCTGACTGATGTGTCAGCTGTCTCCTGCACAGGAAGAGGACACGGCCATTGTGTCGGACACCACCGACGACCTCTGGTTCCTGACTGAGGGAGAGAGTGAACAGGTGAGCGTGGAGATGAAAGAGGCTGCACTGGAAGAAGGGAGTGGAGGAGAAGGAGAAGCTCCTCTTGAGGATGACGATGGAGGAGGGAAGGAAGAGAAGGCAGATCGGGAGGTAAAGGTTTACTACATTGTCTTTATTGATTCCACTCATGCTCATACATCCAATCAAAGGTTTTAGCTTTGTACTCTTAATTTTGTTTTAGTTTGTCATTTATTCTGATTAATAATTCTATTAAAAATTTGTTTCTGAGCAGCAGAAAACGTGAGAATAATGTGGTATTATATCTTCTATACTTAATTAGATGCAGGAGGAGCCAGATGAAGACTCCCAGTGTCTGAGTGATGATACTGATACAGAGATCTCAACACAGGTCTCTATCTCTGAGGTTTAGGATTTTGTCGTCGTTGATTAAAATTACAAATCAGACATGTGACTTTATATCTGCCTTATCTTTCAGGATGCATGGCAGTGCACAGAGTGCCGGAAATATAACACACCTCTCCAGAGGTACTGTGTTCGCTGCTGGGCTCTACGTAAGAACTGGTACAAAGATGTCCCTCGACTTGCCCATTCCCTTTCTGTTCCTGACATCCCAGCATGCAGCTCTCTCATTACCCACGATGATGAAGATGACAGCGACACGGGCATTGATGTACCAGACTGCAGCAGGACGGTGTCTGATCCGGTCATCCTGCCTTCCCACTCCACCGCTGACAGACCCTTGCCTACTATGGTTATTGGGAAAGGCAAGGGGCCTCGGCCCTCCGCCTTCCACAAGGATGAGCAGCTCTCAGGAGGGGAGAGTCAGGAAAATCTGGGCATGGAGGTTGAAGATGTTAGGCCTGAGGCACTGTTAGAACCTTGCAAGCTCTGCAGAGTGCGACCACGTAATGGAAATATAATACACGGACGTACGGCTCACCTGCTTACTTGTTTCCCCTGTGCAAGGAGGCTACACAAGTTCCAGGCTCCTTGTCCAGGATGTGGAAAGATCATTCAAAAAGTTATTAAGATATTCATCCTCTAAAAAGCACACAAACACATCTGTCAGCCTCTGGGGACATAAACAACAAGAACACACACTTTCAGACACATTCAACCATACAGTTGCATGCTCATAGATACAGTCTCTGCTCTTATACACACATACACACACACAATACGCACACCTTCCCCACACTTAAAATCTACAGAGTTATACAAAAAATATAGCACTTGGTGAAGCTTGCTCTTGGTTGCATGGTTTATTTTGCGTCACACTGCCTCTGAAGTATTGCTAGATGAAACCTTGGACACGAGTCCGTCAAACCAAATTTTTGTGTTGGTGCCACATTTAAATAAGGGACATACAAAGGCAGAAGTATTTATTTATTTATTTAAAGATCACATAGGAGTGCACAGTTGGTGTGAGCTTCTATATGGTCTCATGAAGGCTTGTTTTTTCAGGCTATGTGAATTTTCTCATTGTTTTTGGATTCTTGCAGTTGCATTTAAGATGGAGCGTTTCTCCCTTTGTTGTGTTCGTTTTGTTTGATTTTCTTTCTCCACAGATTCATTTCATTCATCTTGACTAAAATGGATAAATCACTGCAGGTATGTTACTCCATCAGCTTTTCTTTAAACATCCTTGAGGCCATTTTGTTTTTTTGTTTTTTTTACCCTCTCTGCATCTCCTTAGGTATTGTGGCTCAGAGATTTGAGTTATGAAGACAACATTGAAGGAAGAAAAAGGCAAACAAGTCTTAAAAACTAACTTTGTTTTCAGCCGCTGCAGATTTATGAAAATATCCTTCTAAGCTTTTTTTCTTTTTTTAAAATGTGTGTTCTCCCAGCATCAGTGAATGTATTATAAAATACAAAGGTGGTGGCTTAAGTCCTGTTTCTCTCTAAATGGTATTTTAAAATGTAGAATTGAATTTAACCTGCTCAAGAATGCACAGCTGAAGTATTAATTGTATTTTCCTCTCTTGGTGATAATTTGATGTTAATATGTATTCAATATTTAGAATTGCCAAACCTCTGTTAACAGTTATGCCTGCAGTAAGTTACGTCATCTAATTGTCGGTTCATGTTTAAATGTCATCAATCGAAAAGGATGCTTGACATCCCTTCCTAAACTTATAATGAATGAACGATTTATGTATATTTTGTATTTAACTTATTTATGATTCTGTTTTAATTGTGACCACCTCCTATGAGGCAGAAAGAGGCTGCACTAGTTACATAGCTCTAATGTGTAATTTACATTTGTGATTTACTAAAAGACGGAGAGAAAACAGGCTGAGTTACCACATGTACCCTCAGTACTGTGCAGTACTTATGGAGAGTTAGGGGTTTGATTTAAGCGTTACACTGCCATGTAATGATTTTGAGCTTACATTTGTATATTATAGATTTTATTTTGATGGTTCTGCATCATCTGAAGATTGTATCGCTGGACCACATAGATTTCTTTGGAATGAGTGTGAGCTGTCTACAAATAACTACAGTATGCACTATATAATTCTCACAAGTATGATGTCCAGTGACAGTAGGCATTTAACTCTTGGCTCTGCTTAGCGTAGAGGGTATATCATAGTTCTTTGATCGGCTGTTTACTTGCGCTTAATCGTTCTGCCAGCAGGTGGAGAGAAGTTTCAGTCTTGTAGCTGTTGCCCACAGAAACTGTACAGTTCCAGTAATACCATGTAATGCATATATAGAGCATGCCTCTTGTTGTGACTAGAGCCAGCACTGAGCTGGTTTGAGAGCTATATTAGCCGTGTAAAAGCTATAAAAGATTAATGTAGCCTGTTGTATTTATCGGCATCGTTGTGCATCAAGACAAACTTCTACTAGATACAGACCTCATGTAAATGGCATAATATGTATTATACCAGTGATGCTGGTTGCGACTGACAGACTTAATTGTGGCAATGACTGATATTAAGACTATAACATGGTACAGCTAATGTAGTTATTTTTTTCTACTTGTCATGGAATAAATATATATATTGTTTTGTTAAGCAATAAAGAGTTGAGAGTTAATTGTTTGATTTTTTTTTTTTTCCACTTGCTCACCAGAGGGACAGTTGATGTACAGTAACCGCTGGTAAAGTGTGTGTGTGTTGACTGAAGAATAAGTCATTGTATGACAGGCCAGCTGTCATGTGTCTTCTCCTCCTTGACCGAGCTCCAGCACCTGCGACTCTCCTCTGCTTACTCACTGTTCTGCTGCTGCCTGCTTGCGTCCGCCTTATTTTTGTCCTGTTCTTGAGAAGTGGGGCAGACACTCTGCCCTCTACAGTGTATGATGCTGTAGCACTGCGTGGTATCTAACTGGCGCATAAATACTGCAGCTATTTTACCCCAGGGTGTTATTTAGATACTCATTACTCATTAGGGTACATTCCCTGGAAAGTCCCCTGTTAAGCTGTCCTCCTTCTGAAATCACATAAGGCTTTAGTAAAGCGTAACAGACCCACATATGCATTTATGACACAGAATGGTGTATTCGGTATTATAATTATAAAGTTACATGGTTGTGTTCAGATCCTTTACAGGGCGTCATTAGATTATGTGTTAATGTGTAAACATGCTTTAAATGTTGTGATTGGTTGAGTAGAGCTAACAAACGAATGTAGGTGATTTCCATTATGGGTAATGCTTCGTAAAATGTTAGAAAATCTTTAGAAATTTGTATTCATGTTAAATACAATCGCAAGAAGCCAAAATGGCGTCTTCATTACTCATTGATTTGTTCAATAGTTCACATTACTCGTTCAGTTACTGTAATTTAAGGAGAAACGGCTTTTTCCATTTGAGAAACTGAAAGCAAAAAATGTTTCCTTTTTTTGCATAAAAGAAGATAAAGAATTATCAAAATAGTTGTATCAAAATTCTTCTGTCTGTTGAAAAAAAAAAAAAGCCTTTCAGCTCTAAATTAATGCTGTTGTCTACAGCATATTAACATGTCTACAGCATGTCTACTAAAAACATTTTACAAGCTCTTCATGTGTTTTAATGTAAAATGTAAAAAAAAACAACAACTGTCAAATCCTGGTAGTGGAGCAAAAGCTAAAATATTTAATAATAATAATCTATAATAATAATAATCTAACCTTTATGATCCCCTTGGGGAAATTCCTTCTCTGCATTTGACCCATCATATTCAAAGTTAACCTTAACTATACATACTAGGAGCAGTGGACTGCCGCGGTGCAGCGCCTGGGGAGCAGTCTGGGGTTAAGGGCCTTGCTCAAGGACCCACAGTGGTGGTGACTGGGACAAGCGGTCGCTCTCACTTTCCCACCTCAACCTCTTGCCAGTCCGGAGACTCGAACCGGCGACCCACTGGTTACAAGTTTGCTTCACAAACCACTAGGCCACCACCGCCCCCAACTTTATTAGTTTTTATTTATTAGTTTACTACCTTGGAATTATTGCCAGTATTACTTAAAATCTTTTCTATTTTAGTCTTGATTTTAACTTACTTTTTATTTTCAGCATTGTATTGTAGTTATATCTATTGCCTTATTACTAGGCACTGCATTTCTCAAGTAAATTTCTGAACAAAACACCCTGATAAAGTGGTAATTCTCCAGTAAAGACCATTTTTCTTTACTTAGATAAGGTACAAATGAAATTATTTATTTACATTCCACCACTATCAAGAGGGATAATGTTGTTCTCCCTCCGTTTGGCACCCCAGCATTAAATGTGTGTAGCAGCCACACTGAAATGCTTCCCCTCCCTCTGCGTCTAATTCAAGAATGGCATACTGCTTTGTCCGAAGCATGTGGTGCGTCACAGAGCGTAGAGACGGAGAATGGCATAACACCCCTGGTGACATGGCACCCGGAGCTTGGCAGCTCCAGAATGGCACGGCCCGGGGAGTGGTAGGGGATCTACATGTTTCCATGGCGACAGCACCTCCATCCCAACATCCCAGAATAACTTAACACATTCTCTCTTTATCCCCTATGGCGTATGCAATACTTCCTAGAGGGGAAAATAGTTATTGCTTCCATTCTGTTGACCATTTTTATTGTTTTATTGCTCTCTCAGTTCCCGTAAATGCAAAGCTCATTTATAGATGGATCTATTTCTGTGTCACTCTCTTCCTGTGTCCTTCGTCTGCATACCTCCAGGACGGCGAGCCTCGGCCTGTTTACCCTCCTTTGCTTCCTTCTGGTTGTATGTCTGGATGTCTGTAACTGTATCTGTGTTGCCAGGACCTTTCTTTGCTCACCTCCATACACACACACACATTCCCTCTGTTGTGTCCGACTATTTGGTCGCTCCAGAAACCAGGCCGCTAAATTTGTCCCACCGCTGACATGGGAGAAGGTCATTGGAGCCAGAGAAAAACAAAGACAGGAATATGGCAAAAGGCGTAAAGGCGGAGAATGTAAAAAAATAAAAAATAAGAGTATAGATGTGGACATGGAAGGAGGGATGATTGAGATGGGACAGATTGAGATGAGATAAGAGGAGAACGCAACAGAGCTTGTCTTTCCTTGTTTCCGCAGCAGGAAGCCTGATATGGAAGATGATACTGAAAAGCTGGATGGGGACACGGTTTCCGGATACTGGCTTCAGACGGAGGAGCTATGCTGATTGTCGTTTACACTCGGGTGATGTCAAGGTGTAAATTGCCTTCAAATTAAACTGGATCGACTTTATGAGGGCCAAAGCTTTACTCTGTCAGATACCTGCTTAACTGAAGGAAGAGTGGCACTCTCAGAGGGATGGATGCTCTTTCTTTTCCTGTTTTGAGTGTCACACAGCCAGCGGCATTGATGGAATATACAGTATGCCATGTAAATAATCTGGTTGTTTGTAGCAGTGGAGCACAGCAGGTTATTTACAGTGAATAACTTTGGGGGGGACCATGTGCTGCAAAGTATGTTAGTGGGAAGTGGGTTATGTACGTAGGTATGAGCATGTATGTGTGTTTGTGTCTGTGTGCTGCAGTGAGTGGGATGCCAGCGAAGGGAAGGGCAGTGGATGGCTCAGGGGCTCAGTCCATTCCTGTGATTTAACATGACACCACTTGCACTAAGACTGCGACAGCTGCATATGCACATGCCGGCCATTCTGTTTGTTGTAGGGGATTACTCTGCGATAAAAGCCCCAGTGAGCAGCAGCATGGCTGGGCTACACAACTACTGTTTCCCCCCACTGACTTAGAAAGCTTTCTCCAGGCCTCCAGAGCCCTGTGAAAACACAGGTGGAGCACTTCATTCTGAACACGAATGAATGGGAGTATTCTCCCGACGATCAGCCGGGCCGTAGTAGTGTCACATCACCTTTAGGCATCAGTCAAATGGTGCAGCGCTGCAGCTTATGTAAGGTTCATTACTCAACAGAAACAGTGAGGCGCAGCTGTGTAGTAATCAGATCTGACGGCCTCCATTCAGTTTCCTTAAGAATATTTGATTGATTTGCTTTCACTGTGTCGAACGCGCTGATGATTATCGAGGAGGAGTCGACTGCTTTGTCATATTTCACCCTTAATGTTGTGTTGTCAGCCTAAAATCACTGTAATCTGGAAGAGAAGATCTGATATCAAAGGGCTCAGTAATGGACATGCAGTTATCATGGCGACAGCGTAGAAACAGTCTCTGAGACGACAGAATTAGGCATCTGTTGCTGTCACTATGGTGACCATGTTCTCTCCCAAAGGCACTTGTACATAATATTGTTGCATGAGTCCTGAGTTTAGACAGAATATTGCTTTCCAGGAGTAGCAACAACAAAAAAACACTCAATGCACTTTAGGCCCAGAATTGAGACTTGGTATTTTTTTTTATATTAAATGACATTTTCCTGTTTATTTTTGTCTTATAATTTCCATTTCTGCCCCCACTCCTACCACAGCTATGTACATCCTGTAAACAAGGAGCTTAACTCACCTCAAGCTTTAATTTTTCAAACATACATGATGTAGATGAACCACATTTAGTATTAATGAACCAATTAAACTCAGATGAGTGTTTTCAAGACAAAAAATGTAAAATAAATGATTACATTTTTAAGAAATACCAAATTAATTTTGAAAAGTGTCAAGTTTGTGCACGCATCTGCTGGACATTAAAAAAATCATGTACCAGCAAATATAAAATTCAGGATAACTGATCTCTGCAAGAGTTAAATTTCCTTGAAAAAAAAAAAAGAAATATTGTTTTGAAATCAGAAGCTGCTTACAAAGTTAACACAACTAGCTTAACTCAAATACCAACATGGTTTACGTATATCATTTGCAAACAAATGTATTTATTTTTTGTCCATTACATCTTGTAGAAAATGATTGAGAAACTGAGATCCAGAAAATAAAGTATCACCAAAACATTTATTCCATTGAAATGTGTTTAATTCATCTGTCTTTGTATCTCATACTGAATCTCGCAGGTTGCAGCTCCTGGTTTATACCTTTATTCGATGCTGCTTTACTGTTGTTTTGTTACTCTCCTCTTACATATTTGAGATTTCCCGACTGCGGTCAGGTCAGCGGTGATCTTGAGGCTAACCTGGGGTGAGGAGGGCTGATCCCTCCCTGCCTTTCCCCTCCTCCCCCAAGCTCAGCTGTCCTGCAATGTGCTGCTGCTTGTCACTGAGGAGAAGTGGAGCAGTGTTGCCAGTGACAGGGCAATCCCTGCTGCACACACTCACAAAACATGCACACATGGAGACCCATACACGCTTTTGGGTATGAATATTTTTTTCACTGTAAATGATTAGAATTTTACAGTTTTAAAAAATCACAGAGTTATTTCTGATTTAAACTATTATGCGGCAAACTGGAGGGTTTTTGCTGTTTGTTTTGGTTTCTGAGATGTTATTGGTTCCATTAATAGATGTGGTCTTTAGAATAAAAGCAAATGTGATTATAGGTATTAAAATGTGTTTTAATTGGTGCTATTTCTTACAAGTGAGTGACCAGGTACAAACAGCTAAAATATATTATCAATCTCGTTACAGTCACACTTGTCACTTGAGTAAAAATGTGATTTGATCTGTATTTAGTTGCATCTTTCTGGCTTTAATCTGACTGAATTCAGGTTGGAAGATAACAGCACATTCAGTATCTGCAAACAGTAAACACCAGATCTTCTCTGGTGTCCTGCATCTCAAGTGTTCACTTCAAAATGCTGAGAGGGGACTTATTCCTCAAACAAGTGTGAGCCTGACACTGCTACAGGACACACACAAGTTCTCTAGTTCTGCTGACAATGGGTTAAGATGACAGAGGGTTATGAGTGACTCTGACACACTGCGGACCCCCTCCCCGCTGCACCCCAGAGTCCAACACAGGCGTCTTTGTACTCGCTCCGCCATCAGTGACTATCCATCACAGACTAACCTGACAGCCCACTGCAGCCCTGTGCCAAGCTGCACACTCTGCCTCAACCCCAAAACCCGGAGCCCAAACCTCAGGACGAGACCACGAGCCATCGGACAAACCTGCCAAACCTCCGCCGGCCACTTGATCCCAGAGCTGAAAGTCCACTATCATTTCATTCTACAATAAGTTTAATAAATTCACTTACCTTTAATAAGTTTAGTTTTAAATCACAGAGAATTTGTTAGTTCACAGTGAATGCCTCCAAAATTAGAAATTAGAATAAAGAATAATGACTGTGTTCCATTTATGTTTGCCATTTATCCATTGAACCAACATAACTCTGAAACTGGCACCTAAATGGTATGCAGCCGTCATTACTGTACCAAAGTACACCCGACCTGGTCCGGGTGAATAATTTCTGTTATGTGCTTGCTTAATCTTGTTGCAAGTACCTTAGTTAAAACTTTATGGTCTAGATTAAGCAGGGAGATAGGCCTATAATTGGCTGGATCGAGTGGATTTTTCCCCTTTTTCGGTATTACACGTATATGGGCTTCATACAAGGAGCTTGGAAGCTTGTTGTTTGACTGTACCACTGTGAACCTTGAGCTGTCAAATCGTGATTGCGCCTCTCTCCTCAAGTGTGCATGCGTACGTGGATGTGTGCGTGTGTGAATGTGAGCAAAGTGTGAGTGACCAATGTGATTTAACTGTAAAATTCAATAAAATATATTTGAAAAAAAAACTACACCTGATGTTTTTCTAATATGACAAGTCAAAATGCCACAAGACATGCGTATTACAACATTCATTAAAACTATTTACTGCTGAATGTGAGTTTTGTCAACAACAGTGAAAAAGGCTTTATTATAATCTGAGATATGAAAGCTATAAAATCTGTCTTCTGTGCTGTATAACATTAAAGGTCAACCAAGAAACAGGTTCTGGTTAACAAGCTACAACAGGCTCCTCAGTCAAGAGACGCTTCCCCAAAGGATCGCCTTTGTTTAGGTTTTTTGTTAATTTCAAACATCTTCACTGTTAATTTTAAATTTACATAGCTTTATTCACATACTTTAGTAGACTGAGCTTGCCAACTAAAATGTCTCATCTGTAAGAAGAGTTGACTGATGGTACCCCGGTGGTGTTGCTTCATCCAGCTGAAAAGGCTGATCCTCACTTATTTCAGCTTTCACAGTGTGTGTTCACCTCATTATCACTAGAAATCAGTCAAAAAGACTAAAATGCAGGAAATTATTAGTTTAATTAACATGAAAACAGTGGTTGAAGAAGTATTAAGATCATTACATAAGTAAAAGTACTGATACAATAGTAAAAATACTCCATTTCACACATTGCCTTTTTGTATGACGTCAGAAACAGTTGTGTTGGAAAAGTTTAAATCTTCGACAATGTGCTCTATTTAAAAGCTTGTTATATTATTTGTTGTAAAATCTTTAACTTAAAAGTAACTAAAGCTGTTAAATCGTGTAGAGTAGAAAGTGCAGTATTTTCCTTAGAAGTGTTGTGAAGTGGAAATATAATTTAGCATAGAATGGAAATACTCATGGAAAGTACAAATACCTCAAAGTTTTCTTTAATTACATTGCTGGAATAAATGTAATTAGTTACCTTCCATTACTGCTGGAAAACTGCAGTATAGTTTTTTATTTTCTAAAGTATTGACCGTGTTTATTGTAATGTTATTCACTTACATGATTGTTTGACTGTTGATGATCTTTTACTATCTTGTGTTTATTTTGGGGCTCCACCGGTGAGTCAGAAAAAAATACCCATTTTTAAAAATTCTGTCTCATTGTGAGAAAAAAAAATTGAGTGAACATGCATCTCTATAAAAAAGATGGGTTTTTAGCATTTTATTATGTCTTTTAAAGAAATGAAAGTAAAGACGTTCTGGAAAATAGAATGGAGAACATGTCATAAATGTCCAGACACTATGCCCCTGTATGATTTATGTACTGTAGCTGCAATACGTAGCATTTCTCCTGTCTTCAGCACATTTCCTGCCAGGTATGTGTATTACTGTGATAAACCCTGTGGTAGTGATACAGGACACTCAGGGATGCAACACATCTCACTCTGTGTATCATTCCAGGCCACTTCTCTACTGACAGAAGTGTATGTTTTGGCCGTTCGTCCACGCTATGCGGAAGCCAGTTCGAATTAGCCGGTGAGCTATGAGGTGAGACATGTCCTGGAAGGATTAACACCTGACGGCTAGGCTAACACTACCAGTGGCTGGAAGGGGTCAGGACAACGAAGGCCATTTCCCCGCGTGGCCGTCTGATTAATCTCCACTTAGAAGCCTCCTTGATTTCTGAGAGGAATATGAGCCAGTGTCATCTTCGACTTACTTGTTCCTGCACAGGCCTGTCTGGTTGTGAGAGCAGCTCAGAAGGTCACTTGCATCACTCGCCTCAGAAGGAAAGTCAGTAGTTATGAATGTGGTTACATAAACCGTGGCATGAGCTTTTATGTCACCTACACAATTACTGCTGACCTTGTTGATCATTTATGAACCTGACGTTGCTTCAGTCACAACAAGTATTTATGTGTGACCTAGTTTGGAGTAAACAACAAACTCTGGCCTCATTTACATCCCATCAGAAACTACTTCTTGTCGCTGCTTATCACTGGCTCCTAGTAGAAGTGACAGCTGTCTCCAGACTGTCCCTACTGTCCCCCCCCTCCTCCCTCATAGCAGCACACTTCATGTACGGTGTCATGGAGGGGGGGACGCGAGTCTGGGATTAGCTCATTAAGACGGGCATCTTTGATCTGAGGTTATCTCCCCCATTTCCACGGCAACCCGATCGCATCCTGGCCTCTTAAGACACGCATGAGCGCACAAAGCCGCAGAAGGACACGCACACGCACACACAAGCGGGCCCTCAAAGCCCTAGAGAGCAAGGGCCCAACAGAGATGTGAAGTGTAGATGTGCAGCAACAGCTAAACGTCGTGTCAGGTTTCTGGGGGCTCGTGCTAAATTTAACCCTGTGATCCTGCAGCAGGCAGAGGGGTTTAAATGCCAGCCTACAGTTGCTCCACACCAGTTGTTCTCCACACGTCTTCCACTCATCACAAACTCGGGCCAGGAAGAAGAAGACAGACACACACACGTAACACTCCAACACAGACGCAGGACCCGAGACCACGTAGTGAAGAGCAGTTCCACCGGGAAGCAGGGATCTTTGCCCCCTTTTTTACATCCAGACCAGTCCAGTATGGAGCTTTTCGAGACCAACCCTTACTTCTTCCCTGACCAGCGTTTCTATGAAGGAGGGGACAGCTACTTCCCCTCTCGCTTGCCTGGGGCGTATGACCAAACCGGCTACCAGGACAGGAACTCCATGATGGGCTTGTGTGGGGGTCTGTCTGGGGGTGTTGGAGTTGGGGTGGCAGCTACAGAGGACAAACCCTCTCCGTCCAGCCTGTCGCCTCACTCCGAGCCCCACTGTCCCGGCCAGTGTCTGCCATGGGCCTGCAAGCTGTGTAAAAGGAAGACGGTGACCATGGACCGCCGGAGAGCAGCCACACTGAGGGAGAAGAGGCGTCTGAAGAAGGTGAACGAGGCCTTTGACGCCCTGAAGAGGAGCACCCTGATGAACCCCAACCAGAGGCTTCCCAAGGTGGAGATCCTGCGAAGCGCCATCCAGTACATTGAGAGGCTGCAGGCCCTGGTGTCCTCCCTCAACCAGCAGGACACTGAGACAGGACAGCAGGGATTGCACTACCGACCCAGCCAGGCCCAGCCCCGAGTAAGTAGGACAGAGGCGGGATGAGGACAAATAGGTGAAAAGTTGAAATAATGGTTGGAAAGTGGTGTAAGCTGCTGAAAAAAATAATGGTAGAGTAGAGAAAAACAAATATATGAGCAAAAATTTGAAAAATAGTGAAGGTAAATAGCTGTTAACAATGTGATGAACTGATCCAATGTAAAACCTGCTTTGGAACTAGTTGCTGTGCACAAGTTTAGAGGTTTTAATTTGGTAAATAAGCTACAGCTG
>OMNN01018160.1:23834-30894 GCA_900302755.1 Chromis chromis
TCGAGTCTCGGGGGCGCCGGGGGAGGAGCTTCAGAGCACAGCAAGACAGAGAGGACACAGCATGCAGTTAGTCAGTCAGGACAACCAGAGAGCAGATACAGTTCAGTTAGTATTGTGACACACCTTCAGGCTGGAGGTGCTTCTTAGGTGCCAGATTCATGGAGGGCGGCATGGACATGGAGGGCATGCGGAAGCCAGCAGGCAGCGTCTCCATGGAGCCCGCCATCATCCCCAGACCCCCCACTCCCTCACGGGAACGAAACCTCTTGCGCCATGATGGAGAGCGTCGAAAAGATTTGTCATCTCCGCTCTAAAGGGGCAGAGAGACAAGCAACGTCACGTGATATTGCTTTTTCCCCCCAACAGTATTGTACTTGAGCAAAATGGCAGCTCACCTCCTCTAGTCGGCGGTCGGTCCCCAAGGCTAACAGGTTGTTAAACTCCCTCTCCAGAACCTGCCGGGCCTGAAAAACAAACATCGAACAAGAGCTGATGGCGACATGTCAATGAAAGCTCCTGAAATACCTGTAAAAGTAATAAAAATACCTCCTCTGATAAACAGGCAAAACCTTCATGTTTTCTGTTGAACTTCCAGAAACAACCACCTCTAAATACAGAACTGTGGGCAAGTAATCTGCACTGTGCTGTGACCGGGAAATACTTAAAAAGGGAAAATCTGGGTGAGAACAACAAAGCGTTTTTGATCTGAGCACAACTGATACAGAAACTGAAGCAGACGTAAATGTTGGCAGGCAGCGGAAGGAAATGCTGACTGCACACAAAACACTGTGTCACCAAAAAGTAAATCAAGCAATCCCATAAAAACAATGGGACGTTGGAAGATGGAGTGGCCACAGAGATGCCAAAAGAGCTGCTGTGAGCTCACAGCTCTGCCAAGGAAGGTGTCAGATGTGTGGGAATTTTAAATAAAACAAATCGTGCTGGTTTTATTTGGGGTTTTTTGTCAATATTCTAGACAGATATTTAATTTTGTAATTCATTAATAGCGTCCACAGAATGAATCAAACTGCACTGGAAGAATTGGATCACACAAGAAATCAGTTCAATCACTGCATGTTGAGTGTAAACAGCTGTATTTTCTTCTACACCTACCTGTGTGTTCTGCATAGGGATCTGTAGGATGAGCGCTAAGCTGCTGTAGTCGAAGGTTTCATCCAGAGCGATGAGCGCTCCATGAACGCCGCTCTCTAACAGGTTCCCGCTATACTCCCTTAAACCAATGGACTGGACCCAGTGGATCACCTGTTCATTGGTCCACACCAGGACATCTAAAATAAAAGAGAGTGATTCAGATTCATGGTACTGTAGCGCAATATAACATTGACTGTTGGCACATATCTTAATCAGGAGATGGGAGCGACATCATCCAGAGAAAGAGACGCAGAAAAAGAGCAAGATAAAGAGATAATGTGCATGTCCACATAGTGTCAACTCACTGGCACACTCCCTTTGTTCATTTAAAGCACAGCTGTCAGCCAGCTTTCCAAGTTGGAACAGGCGGAGTGTGTGCGTGAGTGTGTGTTTATGTGTGTGTAAATGGGGCTGGATTCTGATTTGACACGACAGCTGAGTCAAGTTCATGGGCTGAACTCAAGGTCAAAAGGGCGAGCGGGCTGGCTACATCTAAGTGTGTGTGTGTCTGTATGTGTAGACCACTCTTGGCAAGTGGAGCTTTAGATCATAAGATTGGCTGTTTGACAGTCGAAGGAGCAGCTGTTTCAATGCTCAGTCCAAATCGACGATGTCAGATAAAAACCACTAGGTGGTACTCTGGCCTGATGAGGCTGTCGATGTGTGCATGTTTGTGGACCAGTGTTTGACCATGTTTGTGTGCCTTTTTGTTACTCTATGTGGATCAGGGTGTGAGTTGGGGTGTACCTTTCATGTCGTGTTGGCTGTCCTCTCTCCGGCGCTCCAGGTCTTTCCTGTCATAATTGAGTCTCTTCAAGCACATAATCCCGTACTGCAGACTAGCCCTGGTACACACACAGACACACACAGAAAAGCACAAGCACATATGCATCATTAGTCTTCTCATCTCCATTGCTAATGTACCCAGTTAGCAGATGAAAGGGGAGGCAGATCAAACAACGGCTAAGCTAATCGCCACAGCAGCAGACCTGTGGAAGCTGTCCACCATCTTCAGGTGACTCCTCAGGTCCTTCTTGGTCAGATGGTCCAGCATGCGAGCATCCACCAGACACTCCATGAAGTAGGATCGGTACTGAGGCAGGCCGAGGCTGGGCAGCCATTCGTTCCCTATCCACTCGTGATTCATGTCACCATACGCCAACGTCTTTACGAAGAGCAGTAGACAATGTTACTCAGAATGACATGGTAATCACAACTGGTAAGGAGGTAAAACTACTTGTTTTACTTGTCATTTTGCAAAAATAAATAAAGAATATCTAACATAGGTTCAAGTTATAAGGTCACAGGTATGACTAACAGCAATCATTCGATATGCATATTACAGATTAAAAACCCAGAGGTACGCTGACTCACTTTCATATGTTTTTGGGACACTGTGGCACTGAAATGTGACAGAGCCGTCTTTATTGGAAATGTCTATGACAAGTAAAATAAATAAGCTACTGTATATATTGTTGTGTATCCTGTCCTGGGGCTTTCCAAACAATAAGATCTGCTCATTCCATATTTTTTAGCTACTCAGGTGTTTTCAGATCTGACTAATCCTCTGCGTGGGTTGATTACAAAAGAATCATCAAACTCCATGCACCAGTCAAAACAATAAAGGTGTTGATTGTCCAACCTAGCAGATGCGAGAAAGCTAACAGGAGAGTAAAGAACAACAACAACAGCTATAAGATGTAGGAAAATGTCAGTATCACTGACTAATGGGCAGAAATCATCATCAATTATTATTATTTCATAAAGCTGAAGGTGAGGTCGCTCCCCTCATTCACATACAGTTGAGTTTCCAGTGATTCCTATAACTCAGAGTTTCCAATGATGGAGTCTTTGAAACATATGCGTCTTTGTCACAAAAAAGTAAATAAAAATGATGAATTTTGATTAATTCATAGATTTATTATAGATCTTAAAATCTGCTGGGTCAAAAATATACAGACAGAATCTTTAATTAACAGTTTTAGAGTGTAGAAAGCTATGTTAATCAAATTGTTTTAGTGGCATGGCCTCTTAACTTCTTGTGCGTGACTGTGATTGACTACAGTTGCTGACTCCTCCGGGCCAATTTAAATAGGTCAAAATATTAGCATTGCTGTACGCATATGTTTGGCCTCGCAAATTTAGTCATTCTTCCAGAAGACCTATAATAAATGAAGAATCAAAGTTCATCATTGTTTTTTTTGTGACAAAGAGGCATAGGTTTCAAAGATTCCATTCCATTCCAAAAAAAATAAGAGTTATGGGAGTCATTTGAAACTCAAGACTACCATGATTTACATGGTCTTTACAAGTGTATGTAAGCTTTTATGCAAAACTGTATGTGTGTGTGTTAGTGAGGAGCTTTCACTGTATATGCATAGACAGATGTTTACACATCAGTAGCCTCACCTGTGCCCAGCTGCCCTCCTCATTGTCCTGAGTGGCAGCATGGTAGAGACAATATATATGACGTTAGAGAGACAGGAGCTAATCAAACACACACATACTGCACATTCATAAACGCAAAAGCTCTTCTCAGTTTTTTGCTCTGCAGTGACCCTCCAGTTAACCGTAACTGCACATCAGTACTCGTATTGTTTACTGAACTTTGCATGGAGACGCAGACGACATGACCACAGGCTACATCATCCAAAACAAACCACATACAAATACCAGCAGAAGCACAAAAATGATGTATTTAAAGGGGGTCTTCCGGGAGAGGACATATGTGTGTCGCGGTGGGGACAGTGTGAGCGTGAGAGAGTGTCGGGCGGGGAGGGGAGGGAGAGCACCCAGATGGTACTGACCGCTTTGGTGGAGGAAGCCAGGTTCTCCATCTCTTCATGAGTCACCCACACATTTCCGGAGGACTGCTCAGAGGACGAGAACACACCCATACACACACATACAAAAGGGTGCATCCACAGGCACACAACAACACACCCAAGAATGCACTCATGTGTATATTTTCACACATTCCAACCCCCATGCACACACACACACACGCAGACACACACGCACACGCACACGCACACGCACACACACACACACACACACACACACACAGAGCCAGTTCATCACCCTTTCTGACACGGTGAATTTACAATGCTGTCCTTGACCACGTCTGAGCCCCAAGATCCACCTTCGCTCGTCAGGAGACAGATTGGGTTGGCAGGTGGGGCCCCCACCCAGGTCCATATTTTTATTTGGACATAAAAAGTAATAAAACAGGGAAATGATTGGTGCATTTTTACTGCTAATCATGTGTCCCTCCATCACAATTAATATTGTGTTTGTATAAACCGCACACACAAACTAGCTGCACCCCCACCCCCACGGCCAGTTAGGTGTGTGTGTGTGTGTGTGCATGTGTGTGTGTGTGTGTGTGTGTGTGTACCTATCTTTGTGTCACCATGTGAGTGCATGTGCATGTGTGAATGTGTGTGTGTATGTATCCTGCTGTCAGCGAATTCTCCACAGAGATAACCTTGAAGGAGAGGCTGTGTGCTTAGCTGTGATACTGAATGCCAAGCTGCAGCGGTCTCAGGGTCTGCGTGGCTAGAACTTTTCTGAGACCTTTAGTCACATCCGTGAGACTTAATCCCAAAGTTGCGATGAGGTGGGCTGTCTTCAGTGCTTGAGTAGAGACACTGCTCATATTGTTGGTTCTCCAAAATACAAGTGTGTCTCTCTCTGTAACTACACGACTGTAGCAACCAGTAACGTAATACCTGCCCATAACGTAATCATTTTGGCCATTTTAAATGTAATAAAGCCAACAACGTAATAACTTGTCAATAATGTCATAAAGTTTTTGAACCAATACCGTACATAATACTCTTCAGTTTGTTTTTACATTTGTAAATAATTCATGTTCTATGTTGTATATTGGAGTTCAGTGCCATTATAGAGTCAGTCCAGTTATTTAAATACAGTTTGAAGTGAGGACTGAATCGTTTTTCCTTGAGAAATGTTTGAAAAAGGTTTTAATGAAATGTTTTCCAGGAAAAAATGTGGTAAACTCATTTAACAATGCAACATCCAACAGAGACACTGATATGAAATGATGAATTTACATGTCGAAGCAAATAAACAATATTTTAAATAAAGATTTTGTTCAACAAATAATCCTCAGATTGGCTCTTACAACCATAATTAAGGAGAGCGAGAGCTACATGGGACGTGTCCTTGATGAATGAATATGACGACTAGGCCATCAACTATTTTTGATGAGCAAATAGCGCAAAAACTGCAAAAACTCTTTTACTGAGATGTTAATTGTGGTGATGATTTGCGATAATTGATTTAACACAGTTACAGGAATATGCATCATAAGAACACAGGAAAACTGTGTTACATGGCAAGTAACACAGTTTATCCTAACTGTGACCATCTCAGACCACAGCTCTTCATGCTATGGTCTGAGATAAGGTTCTGCAAAAACAGTTCAGAGTAGACAACAAAGTAGGCTACATTGATATTGTGTTTTATTGCTGCAAGTTCCATTGGCAAACCAACTGAACTGCAGATAATCTGAGTATGTTGGGCCTCCCTGAGGTTTGCCTGCTTCGCCCAGTTTGAGCCTCGATAATCAACATTATAGACTGACGGACACAAGTTGCCAAGTTGTCAATGGTAGCAGATATTTTTTAAACTCAAATTTATCACAGTAGACTGGAAGAAAAAAAAAAAAAAAAACGTGACACCACCGACTGGTTTGTAGCCTACAGTTTGATTTTGGCTGTCATGACATCTCATGAGTGACAGGTGAATGTGACTGAGAACCTGAGTACACTTCCTATGCTCATCCAGTGTTAATCACAAGACGCTATATTCTGCTTTATCTGTTTACAAAACGTAGCACCATGCTCATGAGACTAGCAATTGAGAGCATAACAATGTTCACTGTAGGAACAAATCAAGTGACAAGTGGGGTTTGTTTTCTTTTTTTGAGAATTTTTCACAATTCACAACCAGAGGGGTTGCCTTCTGCTAGCTGGCAAAAAGAATGCTGGATTAGTCTTTTCCCAAATTGATTTCACTTTTCAGACCCGGAGGCTACGTCCATCTTTTATGGACCCCAATTCATGTTAAAAAGGCTGCTCCTTCTGCCCAATCATGGAGCAGCAGTCCCTCCACATCCACCAATCGGGGAGCTGCACCTGTTCTGTCTTCATTTCCTGCTGCAGACACACACACAGGCTGAGGGGAGGACAGAGACGTCTGCCATCTTCACATAAAATGACCCAGGGTCATAACATGGGTCAAAAATATACAGTGCCGTGCAAAAGCTCCCCGACAGAAATCTTCTATTTTTGCATATTTCTCACACTTAAATGTTACAGATCATTAAACTATTATTGACACAGAGGTGGACTTGCTTGTGTGCTTTGGGTCATTGTCTTGCTGCATAAACCATTAGTGTTGAGCTTTAGGTCATGAACTGATGGTGGATTTTCTCCAGGAGGATTTTCTGATAGAGAGCAGAATTCATGGCTCCATCAATTATGACAAGTCATCCAGGTCCTGTGGAAGCAAAGCAGCCCCAAACCATCACACTACCACCACCATGTTTCACTGCTGGTATGATGTTCTTCTGGTGGAATGCAGTATTAGCTTTACATCAGATGTAACAGGACCCATGTCTTCCAAAAAGTTCCACCTTTGACTCATCAGTCCACAGGATGTGATCCCAACAGTCTTGGGGCTCAGACGAACCTTTATGTTCTTTTTGGTCAGAAGTGGTTTGAGCCTTGCAGCTCTCCCATGGATGCCATTTTCTCCCAGAGTCTTTCTTATTGTGGAATCATGTAGACGGACCTTAACTGAGGCCAGTGAGGCCTGCAGATCTTTTAATGTTTGTCTGGGTTCTTTTGTGACCTCCTGGATTAGATGTCCAAGATGTTCT
>OMNN01018184.1:1225-17390 GCA_900302755.1 Chromis chromis
GGTAAATATTGTAACATGTAGTAAATAGAGGCAGCCTCAGGCTGTGGATACACTGAACGCGTAACATACACAGACCATTCGCAGAGCAGCTACTGAAACACTCCACACTGCAACCCGCCATGTTGACTGCTTCCCCACATTGGACACTTGATGGGCATACAGCTAAGCAGTATCACAATAGATTGTATGTGATTTTCAATAGGAACACAACACAGGAGTCACAATCCTACGGCCACGCAAATACTGGCTGTACCTGATTAGACGAACACCTTGCTACCCATGGACTGCCTGCTTTTGGACCAACATGGCGGCTCTTTTGGAAACTTTTATTACAAAAACAGTTTACTAAAATGTGTTTCTGAAAACATTTGAGGCCTTTGCTGACTCTGTTTTCATGGTAGGCTGTTAGCTTAAAAGTTTTTCGGGTGTTTCCAGAGGCGTCCAGTTGCAGCCGGACACTTTTGTTTTGCATAAAGTAGCCTAAACCTCAACTTAACGCAATTATGGAACGAGCAATGCAACATTCCTTCTCTCGAAACACTACCAGAATGCATTGCATGGCTGTTTACATAGACAATGAATAGAAAGCTTGTTTGACCATTCTTTGTGAATATGCAAAAAAAAATTCTGAAGCGTCCTAAAACACTGGATGAACATTGTTTCCATTGCTGAATCCTACATTTCCAGCAATTCAGTTCAATGACACTTTTTCATTAGTCCTTCACTACCTGCTATGTCCAACACTTTCAAACGCCACACTGACTGCCAGTTTGTAGGATAGAGTTATGATTTGAAAAATGTGTAGTATCCAAGTCCAAGCTGAAATGGCCTTGGTGGTGTAATTTATTTTCTCCGACTTCACAAAACATCTCAACTGTTTTCACAATAACATGTTACTCCCTTAATTAAATAATGTACAAAACCATGTCATACTTTTGGTAGTATTACTCCTAGCTCGGCTGGAAACATTTAGCTATGAAACATAAAACATTAAGGAAAGCAACATGCAACATTAGCCTTTCCAAAATTGTTGTTCAAATCACCTGTGCTTGCAGAATACATTACTATAATCTTATTATCATATTATAATCAAGGTTGTAGCTTAAAAAGAAACTTTAATGAGTTTTTTTTTTCCTGAATGTGCTTCTAAATGTAGCCTTATCTAATATGGATAAGGTTTTGGATTGCAATACCGCAAGATAATGCCTGTTTTCCACACTGAAATGTAATAACTTGATGTTGCCCTCTCTGCTTCCCTTTCTCGCTTTAAACCCCGCCGCTGCTCTTTCTGCCTGTGTTCAGTTTGTTATAATTTCTTCAGAAAATAAGCTTTAGTTGCGCCGCGTGTGCTGTAAACAACCACTGTCATATTGTGTATACACCAACAATCCTGCATAATGTCTCGCTGTCCTGCTAACAGCTGGGTTTTATTCAGTAAAATCTTTTATTGACTGAATATTTATTCAAAAGTGCAGAAATACACCAAAGGAAGCCTCTCTGTTCACTGGTGCTGGGAAAAGCACAGAGAAACAGAAACATTAATACAAGAAAACATTTGTTGGAAATAGTTTCAGGATGCTCTGCAGTTCTCACTAAGCGCACAAACCACAGAGGAAAAACCAGGAACCAAAGTATGAACCAGCTGTGAGAGCAAATCCGATGATCAGCAACGCATCAAATCACCAATACGGCATCAACAGTGGTACCATATAGAAATAAATAGCAAGCGATTGAAACGCTCTGCTTGATGAGGCCTGAAGATTGAATAGATCTTTAACTAACCAACCTTGCGTGCTTTCAGAAGATTTGTCCTTGCTTGCTTGATTTACACTGTAAAATTGCAATGCGTTGTGTATTATGAAGGTTTTGTTAGACACTCACAGGCACAGTAACACCGAGGTGGGACGAAGGTTCAGAACAAAGAGTCTGTCTTTAAACACTTTCTCCACACAAGTGAAATATAGGCAAACAAGGTCACGAGACAATTAACTTTCTTTGTTTTCCTCCTCTATTCCCCCATTTCTAATGTATATTAATTCCACCCCCTCATCCTTAAGATGAGATTCCGTTTGTGCCACCAGAGGGGTCCTCCTCTCCCTCCCTGGCCTGCAACTCTGAAAGGGTGATGAAATGCGAAAGAAAGGGCCAAAGAAAAAGAATCCAGCTTCTGTTTCCGTGCATCACTGTGCAGAGAGAAAAGCTTTCCTTCATCCGTTCTCCCAGATGTCGTGGCTCTCCATAGCGCTCAGTTTAACCCCTCCATCCCTCTTCCTCAACCCTAATTACACACACATACACCCTTTTTTTTTCTTATTACAACTCCCACAGTAGCAGAGGACTGGCTGCATGCTCACTGGGCTCAATAGGATGAAACTGATGGTGTTACAGGCGCATACAACAGCTCTCATTAGCAGTCTCACACTGATAATATGGAGATGAAAAGACGCTGCACCCCTGTGCGTGGTGTGCTGTTTTCTGTGAGCTTACAATATGCATTACTGCACGACTGAAGCCTTTAGAGATGCACAGCGGTGCTTATGGCATTGTTTTAAACTGGCTTTGTAGAGGGGAGAGAGCAGGCCAGCTGGGAGGATATTTTGTTTCCTTTAGGACAGTAGGATGATGTGTAACTGGCAACAGGAGTGAATGGTTTTATTAATGAATGTGAAGTATTACAGTATTGCATTAACCTTTTTTTTCAGTTTAATTTATATTTGACTATTTTTTACCTTCAAAGTTGAGATAAAAACATGCAAACTCCACACAGAAAGATCCCAGGCATCCTAACCTGGACACGAACCGGGGATCTTCTAGCTGTGATGCGACGGTGCTAACCACTGAGCTACCGTGCAGCCCCACATTATCAACATTTCCTGAAAATTTCATCAAAATCCGTTTATAACTTTTCAAGTTATCTTGCTAACAGACAAACAAACAAACAAACAAACAGACAGACAGACAAACGCCAGCAAAAACATAACCTAGGTAATAAAATATCATGATTTTAATCTTGCTTTAGTTACAGATGATTAGTTTAAGGACTGTCAGAAAATTGAAAACTCAATGATTCTTCCTGTTTTTAAAGTTTTTGCTTCTGATAAATGGTGTGATTTTGGAAATTTTATTAAAGATAACTGGTTTTGAGGTGGGGAGGGTTAATCAGTGCATAGATAAGCATAACATAACATAACATAACATAACAGGTTTTGAGGTGGGGAGGGTTAATCAGTGCATAGATAAGCATAACATAGATATCACATTAAAACTGTTTATCACTCTATTTTTCAATTCACAACATTTTCTCACTAAGATGCAGTTAAAGGGTATTCAATGTAGGCTCTATATACCTACACAAATATGCTATCAACTGTGCTTATCTTTGACCTTTTAAACTCTGTCTTATCATAAAATTCTGAACAAAAAAATCATTAATGTCCTAAAGCGGCAGTGAGATATCTCATTGTGTCTTATTTAACAATGTTATAAAAGGATTATTAGATTTCTTTTTAAGAGGAAAAGCAGCATCACAGTCTCAATGACTCTTCTCTTTCTGTGTAAAGGGCAAGTAGCACTCAACATGCCACCAGGCGCATGTGTGACTTCAATGAAACAATCCTCTAGAGATTCAGAGAAGAGTCTGCTGACTCCGTCGAGTGTCCCTGCACACATGTGGCAGTGCAACCTCTCCATACAAAATACCCTGCTTCTGCAACACCCACACACACGCGCGCACACACACACACACACACACACACACACTGAATTAAAACAAATGGACTGGAAATCCCACTGTTTTCAAGCACATAGCACGTTTCTTTCTTGCTGAGGTTAGTTTGTGAGTTACGTGGAGCTTGTAGTAAATAAATACTACAGATGTGAAGCACTATTCCTACTGCAACCCAAGTACCACACACTAACATCATTAAGAACATTTTTACTAAGTGAAAACAGAGGGCAGGCAGACTATGAAATCAGCTGTGGAAAATTCTGATTGCACTGAGTGAAAAATGATTGGCTGAATAATAAAGAAATTAAGTAGCTCATGTCTCAACAAACAGGGACTTTAGATAATGCCTACAAAACACTGCAAAAGCTAAGGACACAATATTCACTAAACTGTAAACTGCTCATACCAGCTTGGAAGGAACCTCAGATATGACTGACTGCAGAACTTCATGGATGATACTGTATTCAAACGAACGTTTCCCTCCTCTTTCTCATTTTCAACCATTTTTGGTGTTATGATGAAAGGAAGCATTTCTAGTACAGTGACAGCACACCAAAGCAGGCAAAATACCAGTTTACAGCAGCACAACCTGTGAAGGTCATGTCTATGATGTGTTTATAAGGCTTTATAAAACTGTAAATGTTTATAGTCATGCATGGCAACTTATAACGTGGTTTACAAGTATTATATGTGGTCAATGTAATGTATTTATTCATGCCAGAGTGACAACAGTGTTTGAATGAAGAATCTGAGTCCTGGAGTCCTTAAAGTGGGATTGCTCTGATTTTGTTTTTTAGAGACTCTGTTATTTTAACTTTTATTCACCCAGTGTATTGGCTTAGCTCACAAGCTCAGTTACAGACACGTTCTGTTTAATTCTCTGTTGCACATTCACACCTGTCCTGTAAAGCTGCCCGAAACTAATGTAGTCTTTTACCATTGGCTGCTGTGTTTGGTGAAAAGGTGTCGTTTTCTGTTTTAATTAAAATAGGGAGTTGTGTGTTTGTAAAATAAAGACCTGACACAGCTTCGATAATCATGATTTATTATTTTTTCTGGTCTTACACTTTAATTGCAACCGACAAATACTGCTTATATGTCTTTATAATTGTATCATACAATTTCCTATAACCTTATACAGTGCTGGAGCTTCTTACTGAGGTTTATAGTACATTATTAGATTCTCAAAACTTAGAATTTATCATCTGTTATGACATGTTAGAGCAGTTTTCTATATGCATTTATAACTGGCCTATGGTAGTTATGATGAGCTGTGTTATAACTGTTGTATCTTTGGAATGGAGGTAAAAACATTATGGAAGCTGAACTTATAATACATTAATTTCACCACTTACAATATGTTATAGACTTTGTTATCAGTGGCCATGCATGATTCTTAACATCTATAGAGTTTAATAAAGCCTTAAAAATTCATTAAAATGTCTAATGAATGTATTCTTATAATGTCCTTAATAGAAAAGATGTTTACTTCTTATTTCTTTTTAAATGCATTTGATATGATTTAAGCAATGACCATTTGTAGGGGCTCCACTGCATAGAAGTCCCATTGCCATTGGAGGGGAAAAGCATCTGAATAAATGGAAATCAGACAGGGTTTATATGTCCATTTTCTAGTATTTTCTAATTGAATGTTGCACTGTTGGAAAAGTTATTTTAGGTGAAGTAAAAAGTTCCATTTATTGTACCCACAGTACAATGTAACATGACGTGCAGCTGGAGCACTTTCACGGCCTGGATCAGTGTACAATTCTCCTGGTTAAATCATAAAACAAAATATAAACCGCATTACAAAATACCTGCTTCTTTGAAGAGGTACAAGCTTGTGTACATAGAAGATTCAGTGTAGAAGGTACGCAAGACTCTTAGCATGCATTTCAGCAAGTAACATATGATCGATTCACGTTTGGATTCTGGGTCAAATTTGGAATAATTCAGCAACTGTGACACCATGTTTTATTCACATATTCACCAAAAAAAAGTTTTGAATTCGCTCTCGCTTCACTTTAGTGCCTGTGACTAGTGTCAAAGTTCATTAATATTGTGGTCTTTATACCTGACTGCTGTGCCAAAATGCCAAACAAAGCATGTAAGCTGTAATTCTTAAAACTGATGGCCGTACAGGATTCTTACATTTAACCAGCATTGTCCCATGTTTGTGTGTTAAATAGAATTTTATATATTGTTCAAAGAAAAATGCAGAATCAGCAGCCCCTCCCACTTGAGAACTCTACCAAAACTCCTGACGTGGCTGTAGCCAGCACCTCCTATAAGTCATCTTCCCACAAACCAGTCTTGTAGGCAGCAGGGCTGGACGATGCAGTGACATACTGTGTGGTATACGCTCTTGAATGTCATTTTATTTCCTCACTTTCTTTCTCCAATTCATTTTCTTCTCCTTGGAGAATTATTGGTGAGGTGCTAAAAGCCACTGTGGTGTTGACGGGTTGCACTTCTACTACAGTGGAGAGTAACCTTCCATAATAACCAGCTGTTAAGGGCCTTGGTGTGTAGCTTTTCTACACGGGGATAGGATTTGGTTCATGTATGTCAATTTGAATACATTCATCTTTCTATGTACGTGTGCATGTTGTCATGGATGAACTGCTCTGACTCCTGTGACCTTAAAAATTCAAGAAACACTTTAATGGTTTTAAAGGAAGGTACAATCTGTCCAGCATCTCTCTCAAAGAACAAGATTCATAGCTTATTTATAGTATGGCAGTGAACCTAAACTTTTTCCCCATTGGCTCATTTTGAATGGTTCAACAAGCTTAACCTGTGGAATCCTTCTGACCATATCAGAAAATGTAACTCTGTATTTGTCATGTTGCGTCCTCAGACTAGAACCCTATGCATTTTATTTTCAACTTACTTGTGTAACACACATGCCACATTACTGAAAGCAGCAGTCTGTTTTAGTTGGCATAATTGATGACGTCAATACTGTAACTGACACATGTTTTACCTTCCTCCAGTTTCTCATAACAAGTGTTTTTCTTCAATTTCACTGTGTAATTGTTGCGTAATCACGGCAGTCGTTTTAGGCTCCAGTCACTGGTCAGCTGCAGTCAACGCTGCAGTTTGAAACAATGGCGGCGACAGCAAAGTCGACTCAGTTAAATGTAAAAGTTTCCAAAAACCCAAGGCTTAACAAGAATAGGAGTGCTTCAAAGAGATAGATAGATACCACAGCAGCACCTGAAGGGAAAACACACCGGCGCTTTTCTCCACGGGGGCACTTTCCATCTGTTTGCTTCTCTCCTGCTCTCTGTGCTCACATGTACTGCATTTTAATACGGCTGAATTCCCAATAAAACTATTCTCATTTACATATTTTTTTGTTTGTGTTGTCAGACATGGAATAAGTATGAAAGCAGCTCATTAAGACAACATGTCAGTCTGCAGTCAACCCACAGAGGTGCTGTTCTGCACTGGTAAAATCCTGATTTTACAACCATGATGTTGCCTGACAAATTCACCGTACAAATGAGTTAAAGACAACTGCTGTGCTGTGAATTGGGTTGTATTTTCATAGAATCCAAAGTAAGAGAATTATTAAACAATAAAGAGAAAAGGAGCTTATTTAGCTGGTCTGGGTTTGTAAAATATCCACTGTGTCCATATAACACTTTGTTTAATATACAGACAGAACATTTTCACTTTGTTAAGGGCTTTAATAGAATCTTGGAGTTCTTTTGGAGTTGCATGCTGACTTAAATAAGAAGCCCTCTTTTATTTTATTTTTTATCATATTGGAGTTGCCAGTTTAACCCTACAGATTTGCACTTTATGTGAAATAGCTGGAAAGCAGTTGTTAGTTGCAGCCCTACTGAAAAGACATAAGCATTTTATGTCTCTGAAAACGAGTGAATGCATCAGTAACTGATTATGAATAGGTGATTAACATATAAATAAATGATAATCTATGAGCTTATATGAGTTTGTTTTCACAGTGTGTGTGTGTATATATGGTGGTTGTTTATATATGAACAGCAAGACTCTGCAAACACGCATGTATTGAATACACCGTTGTAATTTTGCACTTTTTTTTTTTTTTTTACTAAAGCAAACAATGCCAGAATGGATTAAAAAAAAAATTAAAAAATTAAGTAATTCTAGAAAACTCCTAATCTCCGACATGTTTTAAGGAATCCGATGCTGAATAGTTTTGGTGTGTTCTATATTTTGGGTCCCTTTCAAAGCCTTCACTGGATGTGGGTGGAAGGTGCTTGATCTTCCCTTGTTCATATTAAATAAGTCAGATTCCAGCCCCCACCTCGAAAACCTATACTCACATTTACACTGGGGCTTATTGGATGTGAATATGAGCCCATGTGTAGCTTTCCTTTCAGCTCAGGCCAGTGAGTTTGAGTCCTTTTGAACAGGCAGTAACATGAGGCAACTATGACAGGCAGGACGACCCTTGATCACTGTTAATTATCTAAGTGGACGTGAAGCTCCCAAACCACCAGAGCGATGCAGCTATAGCACTCCACATCAGGGAGGGTCTGCGCATGTGCTTTCAAAACCAGCGGGAGACACTTTGTGTGGGTGCACTTGTGTGTGTGTGTTACCGCCATCATCATCATCGTGTGACATATTGCCCTTCAAATGTACATCATGCTCACAGGAAGCCACTCATAGTCTTCAACGTCATTCAAAAGCAAAGCAGTTTGTTGAAGCTGTCAAACACAAAAGCACACTAAGGAGCTCTTGAGTAGCATGTCTTTAATGAAGCAGAGGCCATTTAAGATTTATGAAAGAGTTTTAAAACCCAACTACAATGGACTGTCATTACACTTGAATTCAAAATAGTTGCATCATCTCTTAGGAAATGATCTGTACTTGGATTATGAAGCTGATGCACTGAATTCCCTGGTGATTAAAAGTAAAGAACAGGAGGAGAGTGGTATCAGTTTTATACGTGCTCAGAACTATTACTACATTTTCAGATCTTATGACATGAAAAGGAAAGAAACTTAAAAGAAAGTTGACCCCCAAAAAAAAAAGTTCTACGCGCCAACTTTAAAAGTGTCCTCAGTCCATCATTTACATAATGAGTCAATGTTGCGTGTTAGTGAGTCATGGCAGACCAGTCAGTGTATTCCGGCTGAAAAGCCAGAGATTAGAACATAGATGGTCAAACTGTCCTTGGAAGTATCGACTGGATTACAACATCGCTCTGATAGACAGCCCATCTAATCCCACTGTTTCTCATGGGAGGGAATTTGCCGATAAAATGAGAAGAAATAATGGCCTGTTTTGCACATGAAACCGGCAACCTGTGGGCGGTTTCGTTTGTACTATAAATATGATGACTGGCTTTGTGAAATACTTTTGTTTACGCCTACTGTTGGTGCCTTCATTTGAGGCTTAAACAGCTGTTGATGTGTATTTGCTTTGTCATTTCTCTTGCGGTTGTGCTCACCTTAAACAATGATGTCTGCTTTACTGCCCAACAATTTTAAGTCCGCTAGACAGTTTATAAATAAACTTGTAAAAATCTGCTTACCTTAAAGGAATAGTTTGACATTTTGAAAAATGTGCTTATTCAGTTTTTTTGCCAACAGTTAGATAAGACGATCAATACTGGACAAGTGACTTGGAAGAAGAAATTGTCAGGCTCCTCCAAAGTTGCCTTTGTAAGCCCACATGCCTCTTATTCTGTTTTATTATACAGTGTTGAGGAATAGTGCAGTAACTGTAATTAAGCTGTTATTATTAAATGGTTAATGGTAAATGGTCTGCACTTATATAGCGCCTTTCTACCTTAGTGGTACTCAAAGCGCTTTACAATGTAATAATAATAATAATCTATAATCTAACCTTTATTGATCCCCTTGGGGAAATTCCTTCTCTGCATTTGATCCATCCTATTCAAAGTTAACCTTAACTATACATACTAGGAGCAGTGGGCTGCAGCGCTGCAGCGCCTGGGGAGCAGTCAGGGGTTAAGCTCAAGGGCCCACATTGGTGGTGACTGGGACAAGTGGTCGCTCTCATTTTCCCACCTCTACCTCTTGCCATTCCGGGGGCTCAAACCGGTGACCCACCGGTTACAAGTTCGCTTCACAAACCACTAGGCCACCACTGCCCACATGTGTTTCACATTCACACACCAATGGCAACAGACTTCCATGCAAGGTGCCTGCCTGCCATTGGGAGCAACTTCGGGTTCAGTGTCTTGCCCAAGGACACTTCAGCATGCGGAGGGGCTGGGGATCGAACCGCCAACCTTGCGATCAGTGGACAACCCACTCTACCACCAGCCACAGCCGCCCATAAAGCATTATTAACTATTATTATCGTTTTTTTAGAACATAACAAAAATGCAGAATATGAAACACTTGTTGTATGAACCACGTTCTTGGGTATCTTCAGAAAAGTGCCTCCAAGTTCCAGGAATTTCCTATTTGAATTTTGATGTGATCGGATTTTCTGGAGTTTTAAGCAGAGTATAATGTCTATTCTGTATGAGTGGGTGGGGCAGGGCAGTCATACTGCCACCTGACGTATGAAACCCTGGAAGTCACCAGAGTGCTGCAGTTTCAAGGTGGAAATGCCCAATCACGGTTTTGACCTCTTATTTTCCTCATGATACAGTATGTCCTTCATCATATTAAAATCACCATATTGACATGTTAACAAGGTATAAAAAAAATATTTTCACCAGAGTGGGTGTTAAAGGCAAAATACTTAACTTGGATTGCAAAATTATTATATTAAGTGGTGTATTTTTGGATGCAAATGACACCTCATACAACTGGTGTCACCGCTGTAACATTAGAACTCTGTCAGAGACTAGATAGTTGATTTCACTGTTTTTATGCTGAACACATTTTCCCTTTCAGTTACTCAGCTTGTACATAATGTTTTTCTCCTTGTCTCTAGTGCAAATACAATTTTGCTTTCTTTCTGTCAGCTCTATACTTTAAAAAAAAAAAACAGCCATTTAACAAGTGGGAGTTTGTTGTCAGTTTTTCTAAGCAGATACGTCCATGCATTAGCTGTCAGACTGTCTGATATAGAAAAATAACTTCTGAATGCCTTTACATTCATTCCCCTAAGATGTACTGAGTACAGACCAGAGTAAACAGAAATGCTCCGTGACAACTACATTTGCGCAGACGTTACCGAAGGAAGTTGTGAAAAGACTTTGGCTGAGGGAGGATTACATCATGCCCATGGACTTTCCGTCTGTCATTTTATCGGGGGGGAAATAGGGAGCTAACTATGCCTGAGTTTTAGTTACAGTAGAAGTCAGATCCTAATGCTGGCAACTGGTTCAAAGGCTTCTCTCCTTTTTAAAAAAAAAGGAGTTGTCTACAAATTTTATTTTGAAATGAAATGAATAAATATGTACATAAAGTTTTTGGGACCAGTTTTACTTTCAAATGTTGCATCAAAGGTTTCTGTCCATTTCCGGAAGGTCATGCTTAATTAGTAAGTGTTACAGTACATGTGTGTAATCTCATCATCGGCCAGATTAGATGTATGTTTGTAAGCTACATTGTGTGTGGAAAGAAGGAAAAAGCGAGTGAGAGATAGAGGGAGAGAGAGAGATGCTGGGGGAGCACAGAAAACAACACTATCAAAGGAGGGCTTCAAAGACTATCAGCTACGTCTCCTGGGTAATTTGCGATCCTGCATTCTTTCGACTTCAAAGGGCCGCTGTGTGTTGGAATACTGCAAGTGGGAGAGTGAAGGGGGGAGACGAGGGGATGAAGGAGGGGGAGAATCTGATTTCTCTAATAAATGCTGACACCGGGCCTGTTTGATATTAGATTCAGGGAACAGTTTGATTTGTTATCGCCTTTGAAACTCTTCGGACGTCCTTCAGAGAGGCAGGCTGGATACCGCTGCACCCCGAGTGCAAGACAGGAGCGCCAGGCTGCTAGGACAATTTTCCAGCCATAAAGATGACCATTAAAGGGCTATTGATTAGGAGTCTCTCTGTCTGACTCTTTGTCTGTCTCTCTGCCGGGACTCATTCTGTACACACCTTAATACACTATCAACAACTCGATACACCAAAAAAAACAAAAAATAAACATTCTCAGCTGCCGATAAGTCAGACTTGGACTGAAGAAGTGTTGTTCAATACGTCGTGACTCAACAGTTCTGACTCACTTCTATCATACTTAGGGTCACCGCCTGAAAGTCATACTGTACTTTATTTTATTACATGTTCATTTTTTTTGTTCACTTTACAGTGTCTTCATTGATTTTCAACAGGTTTTAAAACATGCATACACACACAAAGACATCCCAAAGCAGTAAATAAGTGGTGCAATATAAAGAAATGCAAGATTAAAAAATGAAATAAATAAATAAATAAGGCACATAGGATGCACTTACATTTAAGGTAAAACTTAAAAGACTGAAAGACCCTGGTAACGTGATTTGAAAAACTTAAAATTAGAAATATTCAGTGTCCTCAGGAGATTTCTCTGATCATGCAGAGGTATTACTGAGCAGCAGGGTGGAATATTTTCATACCAACCACTGACTGCAGGTGAAGAGCAAAAGAGGAAACTCTCAGGGGCAGTTAGAAAAGTTCTTCTTCTAACAGGATAGTTCACAGCTGCTGTTTTTTTGCATATTGGCACACTTTTACACACTTTTCAGATCTTTTCTGAAGTGGACCTGTAATACACCTGCAGTTCTGGTGCAGTGTAGACTTACTGTCCTTAATTCAACATTTTTGATAAAGCGTTAAGCAGGGGAGGATGCCGAAGAGATGTGAAGGGTGCAGTTTGCTTTTAAATAACTGGGTTGGGAAGACCACATTTAAAGGCAAAGGTGTTTGATGGGTGGTTTTCCACTGTAGGAACTTAAGGCAGGTGTAAGGTGGTATAAACGTTTACAGGAGCAGCCTCCTAATTGGCTCTTTCAGTTTTTTTGTTGCCGTTTTGGTGTAGAGTCTGACAGCTTCAACCACAGTGTCACCTCCAAGTGTGCCAAAATGACAAGAAATAGTCAGTACTGGACGGAACTCAAGTGTTTCGACCACATAGGAAACAGAACAATGTAGGTTTGTTATGTTAGTCTATATGGCAAAATGTATACTAAAAAATACAAAAAAAAATATTACCATTGATGGCAATATTTGTGAGAAGACTGCTACTCAACGAGGACATCAAGAGTGAAGAAAAAAATGGCACTTCATGTCGTCTTCGAATCGAACCAATCAGCGTTGTTGTCTCAGAGTTTAACCAATCAGTGTTGAGTGGTGCACAGCAGTTTTTTCAGCTACTCAGTAATATCTATAAGTGCAAGTACCTTATTGTTGTTCTAAGGGATCGTGCTGAATGGTGGTATAAAAAGCTTGTTGTCACAGAGAGTAGAAACGTGATAATCATTTTATAAATGAAAAAGGAGATGCTTGGAAAAAGAAGCTCAAACCCCTGCTGTATGAAGGTTTCTCAAGCTCTCATACTTGCCCATTCACACATTGAAGTAGACAGGGACTGTGAATTTCAGATTGTTGGTTTTTGGAAATTATATGTGGGAAAGGTATGTGGGGAAGGGGTTTCTGAAATTATTCAACCTTTTAACAAGCAGCTCTGTAGAAGCATATTGGCCTATACTGCTGTCTTTAATACACATGACACACCCCGCATAACAACACGAGTCCTTACTAATCGGAAAACAGTGGCTAAAGCAGTATTAGTCATTTGCTCAGATGCATAAATTTACAGTACATACTGTATGTTTAGGATCACCTGACAGAAACGTCTGTCCACTGCGTGAATTATGACTGTTTTCTGTCAGGAACAAAGATGGAAGTATGACATTGTTAGTGCCACAAAATCATTAGTCAGGGCATTGGAGACAGTTTCATGAACTGGACAATTGTAGGTACTTTCTTGTTTAGCTTGGAGGACCAAGTTCTCATACTTTTCATAGGTTGTTGTTTGTCTTCTGGGTGTTCACGTTGCTAACTTCACAGTAAGTGTGAAAATCCATCATTTGCAGCTTTCAAAGACATTAAAGTTGGAGTAGGCAGTGTCTTTTAGGCATCATTAAGCAAAAATTTGGTATTAAGCATGCAACACATTGTAATTGAAATGGTGTGAGACAAAATCAGACTTCTGCAACTTTTCTTGGCTCAGGTTTCAGGATTTACAGAAGTAGTAGATTTGTCAAAAAATAGAGATTTTTAAGTTTTTTTTTTTACCTTTACCAGACAGATTTATGCCTACCCCAACTTTAAGCTTGGCCCTTTCTGACATTTAGACTTTTTTTTTTTCTTCGATTTTTTTCTTTCTTTTTCTTGTTGTCCTTCAACAAAAGTCTGCAAGTCCTCTTTTTTTCCCCATTTTCACACTGGAACAGTATACACACATTTAGAAGAGCATATGAAACATATCTGATGATAATCAACCTCTGACATGTTTTCCAAAGCCCAACTGGTGGTCGTCACACTGCACCATGGACACTGTAGTATGTCTCTTTCTTTGTGTGACAAACTCAGAAAATGGGGAAAAAAACAAGGTTTCAGATACATAACTACACCAGACTTAACAGATAACACACATAGCATATGAGCCGGGTAAAATATCCAACTGAAATGTTTCTAAGATACATTGAGAAGGTCACTTCAGCACAACATAGCAGTCCTTAAACATTGTTTTTCTATTCACTTCCCCTAATGGTTTGTTTAGATCTGGTATATTTTTTGACTGATTACATCTTAGACCTATGAATGTAAATCTGCTGGTACTCTCACATTTATAAGGCCATATTTAAACAGCTTCCATTACGTCTGTCCTCGCATTTACTTACACCACCAATGTCAAGCTACAGCCGGCGCTCTCAGAGCTCTCTGCTCTTATCTTTACCAAGGGTACATACAAAGTTAAGTAAAAGGGCTTTTTATGTGGGCAGCTCCATCTGCTTGGACTGAACTACAAAAAAATGTTAATTTTTTAAACACAAAGTCACTAACATTTTAAGGAGTCAGATGGGGAAAGTATGAATGTTTTTAAAAAATACTTTTCACTTCTTCATTAAGAAATTGATGTGTAATTAGTGTGTTAAATGCCCTTTCCCCCTCTACTCCTCGCTTTTTCTCCAACTGGAAATGTTGGCTCTGTGTCGGTTTGTGTAACATAATTATGCTACTATTTTGTACAGATCTCGCCTGAAAAAAGGATTTTGATGTCAACACGCTATAATGTTTAGATAATAATTAGTCAGGAAAAACTTCTTGTTTGTGTCAGTTTGTGTGTGCCAAATGTGTGTCAGCAGGTGGCGGAACTTTGTGTAAGGTTTTGCACTGCACTAGCACCTTAGTCTGAACGGAATAATGTTTAATCTCCAATCCTGTGTATCGCCCTGTAGGAGCAGCACTAACTGCAGGTGTTGAAGTATTTTCTGAGACTTTAGCTGCTTTATTTATTCAGAAAGTCTCATGGAGATCAAGATCAACATCACAACAAGACGATTCAGTTACACAAAGCAGCCATCCCACACACACTAATTAAAACACTAACAGTATTTAAAACATCAGAAAACAAAAGTTTAGTCTCTTGAAAGAATGAATACCTCTTACTTTAGTTTGTTTTGCTGTTCATCCAAGTAGGTGTTTTCAAAATTTCAATAATCTGAACTTGATGCTTTTTTTATTAGATCTTCCAGTCATGTGGTTTGTTACAAATTCCAGTTATGTATCAATGATATGGGACACTTGGTTAACCCTGTGAACCCTAAAACCCACCAGTGGGTTGAAAAGGCATTTTGTTTTATTTAAAAAAAAATTAATCAAATA
Organism: Chromis chromis; assembly: GCA_900302755.1. Classification (NCBI taxonomy): domain Eukaryota; kingdom Metazoa; phylum Chordata; class Actinopteri; family Pomacentridae; genus Chromis; species Chromis chromis. The sequence goes on from OMNN01018184.1 coordinate 16,747, forward strand.
AGAAGAAGAAAAAAAAAAACATTGCATATTCAACTTTCCGATAGTTGATGAACTGCTCATCTGTGATGTGTGGTTCGGTCGGAAAACTTAATCAGATTCTGCGAAAAACTAAAAATTCTGCATGCCTCGATGCATTGCCTAGGCGGCAATTTGACACTCGGGTGTGACCAACAGTCACTTGACAAAATTTCAGGCACATTTAGATTGAGTATATTAACGCCTATAGTATGTAGAGTCACCTGTTTATATAAAATATTATATTAAGCTGAACTTTAATTTTTCCCTGTCATATAATTGATAGCAATACAACTTTGTCCTACTGCAAAGAAAACATTTTCAAGTTCTCTGTACTTCTATTCATGGTTGTGCTGGTACCATAGAGGTGCAGGACTTTATATTTCTGTGAAAAATGAGCTCATAGTGAGTAAAAATGTGACAGGAGCAAATAAACACTTAGGAATTGTTTTGGGTTCATAGGATTAAAATGTTTACGTTGTGATATTTTAGCATGCTAATGTGTTATTTATCCTTAAGTAGGTCCAAAGTATTGGACAAATTTGGCCTGATAATGGCACTAGAGGAAGGTCAGTGGTGTTTGCTGACAATACAATATTCTGAGGAAATCAAAACACACAGTATAATAT
>OMNN01018184.1:17410-29577 GCA_900302755.1 Chromis chromis
CTGGTTTTAGATTATGTAGAGAGTGAGTTGTGACTGGCACTGATTACCTTCCGCAAAGAATAGCTGTCTTTTGGAGAAAATGCAAAATAATATTCCAGTTCATGTTTCATTAGTTCTGCTACAATGTTCACACTACGGGTCGTCATAATAGAAATTGATACTGTAGTTTTTCCATTAGTTGCCAGAACACTTAGCATAATTGAGTTGGCTTTGGGTTGCAAGCTGATCTGAAATGCAATCCAGTGTGTTGCAGAAAAAAAAAAAGTCTCCTCTGTGCTTCTGAATTCTTGCTCACAGCCGACTCTCTGCTGTACATGTCAATGAGGGGAGATGTCATGAATGTGTCTGTGCTTCTCTCCAGGGTCCGAAGAGACAGGAAGAGCCGGAGTGACAGGATCGCAAACTGTCAGAACTGGCAGGGCATTAACTCGGAAAATGTCATGAATGAAATTGAAGCTATTGAAACCACTGTCGAAGTGGTGGATGGACAACAAAAGGTTCGTCCTGCCTTGTTGTGATTTTTGATGCTGCCCCTCCATGGATTAACCCACCTGTTTATGAATTCTAAAATACATAAGATCATAACGTGATTATAGGAGCAAAAAATAACAGAATATGATTAGGACACAACCCAGAAAGGAAGACAATGTCTTACATAAATGTCATTTATGTAAGTGGACTTATCCATGAACTGTGTTGTTTTTATGTAAGTGTCCCAAATACTGAGCTCCATAACATAATTTGTCAATCAAGAACCATTTCCACAGTAGAAATATTTAGAACAGCCTTCCTCTGCAGACTTCCTGTAAGGGCTGGTTATAAACACATCCAGACGCACATTCAGGGGGGCACATGTGCACGTAGGATCGCCTGTGCATTTATAAATCACAGACATAAGAGGAAATTATCACATGAACACAAGCTCAATCACGCAAACGTCCCATTTTTAAAAATTCACACCTGAGTGAGTTTGCCTTTTATTGGGCTGTCAGCAGAAAACCTGCTTTATGTCAGCTCACACTGAATTACATGACAGACGACTGCACTTCCTTTTAAAATATGCGTGTTTCCCCCTGATGAATTAAAGTTTAATCCTCCTTTTCTCACCTCACAGATAGTCAGCAGGCTCCAGATTCGCAATGCCAGTGTTTCCATCATGTACAAGTGTTCTGCTGAAAACAAAGTGGGCAAAGATGAGCGGCTGATCTACTTCTATGTAACCAGTAAGTAACACTTACAGGCTGGTTATTTGTCCATGTTTTGAGATGTGTCCATCTAAATGGGACAGGAGGCCGTTTGTCTTGCTTAGTTAGACCATTCTGTGCAGAATGATCAGGCTGCACCTGTATGTAAAAATAACCAAAGAATTTTTTTTAAAAACACACTCTTTGGCTTGTTTTTATTTCTTCAAACCAATCACAATCGTATTGGTTAGAGCTAAGTGAAGGATGCAACAACCGTACACTCTCAAAATAATGACAAGTGAATCATTTTGGTGGAGTATTTGCATGAATGCAAGCGGGCATTCTCTTTAAAATGGCTAATTTACCAGAAAATTTAACTAGCAGGACTGCCTTAATGCACGATCCCAAAACTTGAATTTGACAGTGTGGTAAGTTGCTGCCTGGGGGGTGTTGTTGTTGTTGTTTCCTGCTGTGTTTAAAAGGCATATTCTCTTCAGAACTGTCATAACAGAAATAATTAACTTTTTTACAGCCTTTGAACTACTCATCTGGGACGTGCCGTTTCGTCTAAAATCTAAGCATATAATCATGATATTTAATTACAAACACTTTATTCTACATGTCTTTGATATAAAAAAAAGTTACTAAAAAAATACTGTTGGCTCTAAAACACAGCTGTGATGAGTGATAAAAATTCTGAGACTTTTCGGCTGCACTGCAGGCTGTGTTTACACAGAGCAAATAGGAGACAATTACGGTAACAAATTAAAGTCAGTTGCAAAATATCTATTGTATGTAGAGCCACCCCACAATATCTGTAACACCTGTGTGGTAAGTTGCTGCCCAGAGGTTGTTGTTGTTTCCTGTAGAGAAGTGGATTTCGAAAACGGTAACATGTTGATAGCTGAAGGGAGGAAAGAGCCACATGAAATGTGCGACCAGTGGCAGATTTATTCTCTCAATCTATCTCCACTTCTGTTCAATTTTAACTGCCTGCTATAAACATGTTTTGGGTTTTTTTTGACAGAGCTCAGTACAAATTGGTGAAGTCCAGATTGTGATTTTATAATCCAGATCCTTGAATATTAAGTCTGATCTATCCTTATAATAAAATGAGAAATAGGGGTTGTTCTGGTTGACTTTTACATATCTATACCCAAAAAATTAGCTGAGGTTTTATTGGGATGCTCAAAACCAATTCTAACTGCATTCCATAGTTCGATATCACTGAATTGAAGTGAGAAACTATTTTTGTTGTTGTTGTAATTTTGGTGAATTGAGTTTAAAAAATAGATAAATAAAATTTCAATAATGTGCAATGCAAAGCTCTGTCTTACAATATTGCCATACCACTGTACCTGTTTCGCCTTCATAGCCATCCCTGAGGGCTTCAGTGTGGACGTTCAGCCCCCTGAGAATCCCTTGGAGCAGGAAAAAGTCTCTCTGTGCTGCAGTGCTGACAATTACACCTATGAGCAGCTGCAGTGGTATCGTCTTGACCCCCAGGCCCTGCAGGACGAGCAGGGTAAGCCTCAGAAGCTGGACTGCAACAGCGTCCACCTCTATGCTGACACGCTTCAAGGCCAGCTCTCCTTTCAGGAGCCCTCTAACAGCTGGGTCCTGGACTTCACCATTCACTCCATACAGCTGCAAGATGAGGGTTATTATGTGTGTGAGGCTCAGAGCAGACGCAGCGGAGAGAAACAGTGCCTGGTCAGATACATCTCTGTCAAAGGTGAGGCATAAAAGAGAATGAAAGCTCCAGACACATAAACACACATCACCTGACATTGAAAATAACCAGGGCTAATTATAGAGAGAAGCTCAACCCATGGTGGTGGAAACACACACGGGTTGCAGTGGAGTTGGCGCTGAGATGCTGGAGGCTTAAAAATACACGCACTCACAAAGAGGTGCCCACGCAGCCCCAAACCCACATCCACACATAATGGAGAAAGTACCTGGTGTTTGCACTAAATCAATATGTAATGACAGAAAACAGAGCTGAGAAGCTCCAGGGCTGAAATGCACAAACCAATTCATGCCTTATTTATGTTGTGGTGCTGTAACCTTGCATCAGCGCCTGCAGGACAGATGTACATATTAATGTTTTTTTTGTGTGTGTGTGTGTGCTTTTTTTCCATCCTATGAGACCGTTTTGGAAATGCCATGTACATTTACAGTCCTTTGGTTGATATTGCACTGCTCACATCAGTAGAGTGCTGCAAGTCATAGTGCTGATTTCACTTTCTCCTTCCTGGCCTCCCTCTCCCTCCGTAGCCCTGGAGGCGCCCCGGTATAAACGCAGCCTCACCAACCAGACGGTGAATGTGACCGAGTCTCTGCGGATGGAGTGTGATGTGGAGGGCAGACCGCTTCCCCGTCTGTCCTGGTTCAAAGACAAACAGCCTCTCCACCAGATGTCAGGTGCATGAATACACTTACACAGGTGACACACACATTTATAGCACAGTGCAGCTGCCCGCCTACCAACCCAGCAGCCACACATGCACACTGTACACACTCATACACCAACACTGCTTCAGTGAACCCTAAACTCAGCTGCCTTTTACATCTATTTACTTCTATCCTGCTCTCTGTGCTATGTAAACAGCCAAATGTCCAATAAAGCTGTTCTAATTTACATATTTTTGTTGTTGAACATGAAATAGTCACTGAAATGCAACATGTTACCCCGCAGTCACTTTAGAGCCATTTCCAAGCTCTCGTTCTGCACTGCTAAACTACTGATTTTATAGCCGCGACATCATCTGAGAAACTCATCATACAAGAGTTAAAAAACAATGGCTGTGCTGTGAATTTGACGATATTTCCATATGAAATAATCACTCAGACAGAAAGTTAGAGGCAATATAACCTCCTGGTCTGACACATTCATTCATATCTGTGTCAGCCTCCATGCTGTCAATCACAGACGCAGAGAGAGTCTTATTCCTGAAGGGGGCGTGGACAGCAGCAGCTCAGCAGCATTTAAAGCTAAAGACACTGAAACAGCCTATTTAGAACAGAGCTAAAAACCAGGGGTTATACAGTCATGGTAAAATTAACCATCTTTGCAGTATTTTCAGCTAAAAAAAAATTGAAAGACACATTCTGGGGACATGTGAGACTTTTATTAATTTGCTGAAAAGAGGCACAATATGGGACCTTTAAAATTTCGATTAAAATTCTGACTTAACAACAGATAAAAGAAGATATGTTTGGTTAATATTTACTCAGATATCAGTAACTTTTGGAAGATGCTGTAGTTTTTTTAATGTGGGATTGTGATAAAATGTCAGTTCAGCTATTAAAAGCCAGCATGGGCATACACACAGATGCACAACCACGCACACTCTCATACTGTTTAACAGATGTGCCAAACACAACAGTGACAAGAATACTTGTATGTGTTTTGCTGCACACCCACACGCCCGCCCACGCACACACATGAAACCCTGCCGGCCAATAGACATGGCTCATTAGCTTTCTCAGTGTGCGTCTCCTTCTTAACATCTGAAGGAGATGAGGGGGTGGGGTGGGTCAATATGGGTCTGAGTGACAGCTGACGCTAAGGGTCTGTTGAGACGGGCTGCAGAGACATGTGGTTCGAGACACAGTACATTGGAATAATAAATTAATGCTACAGATTGAAGTCCAGTGGTGTGACAGGAATTCCAAAAATGTTGGAGTAAATGTCACTGAATGTATGACGTGTGAGGTGAAGGAGCTTTGCAGCCATTGAAGTATCCGTGTCACATATCTTGTGTTTCCCCGCAGGGATCCAGCTGCAGGATTCAAACCGCACGCTGAGTATCCAGCGGGTTAGAGAGGAGGATGCCGGTCTTTACACCTGCACCGCCTGCAACCAGCGTGGATGCGTTCACTCCTCAGCCGCCGTCAGGGTTATCGGTGAGACAGAAGCACACAAAACACAGAAATACCCGATTGTACTCACACACTCTCACCGCTGACGTGCTTTTTCGAGTGCACTCAGGCCCGAAATCACAGTTGCCCTTGAGCTTAGATCTTCACCCACATAGCGTACAGGTCTAAAATTTTCACCTCTCACACTCTCACTGCAGCTGTAGTTTTTTGTGCTTTTGTTGTGTGCAGCTTTCCACAATGAAATCAAAGTCAGTGACCAGTGGCACATTCTGCATTCAGAATGAATAATGAAATAGGTTTCCTGGAAGTGATTTCATAATGAATGGCTGGAATGAATAAGGTTTGCTTAGCACATATATTTAACCTACAGATTTAATGTAAGGATCCTGCTGGGGACAAATACTTTGTAATACAGCTCCCCCTATAGATGGTAAACAGTAAGACCTGTGACCAGATCGTGTGGTTTGCAATAGTGTTTAGAACATTTGCATCTAAAAGTGACTGTCTTTCCTCTTTTCTCTCTTCTAAGGTTCAAGTGACAAGGCCAACGTAGAGATTGTAATCCTCATCGGGACTGGAGTCATCGCTGTTTTCTTCTGGGCTTTGCTCATCCTCATCTTCTGCAATGTGAAACGGGTCAGAGGGCGCCACTTCTCACTGAGTTTATGTCTTTGCATTTGTGAGAGAAGCTGACAGACTGTGACAGAGGCACTCTGACCTCTGACTCAAAACATGTCTGTTTGCATTCGAGCACAATCTGTTTCTCTGCTTCAAGGGATAGTCGGTAATTGTACACCCTGAGACAGGAGGTACTGGTATTTGCCAGGATCGAGTCCAATAAGTTGTTTACTGCTATTAGCTCTACCAGAAAGTGCGCTCATAATAAGGCTCCAATTGCTTTTGATTTTTCCTCACTTGGTCATTTCTGAAATCCTTTTGCACAGCTGCTCGCTGCTTTTTCCTCTCACTTACAGTACCTCTCAATCATTTTCTCTCTTATCCTCTTATCTGTCCAAACTGTTACTTCTCTGTGGTAGCAGATTTGGCAGACAAAGCATCCTAATGGTGTCTACATGCACAGAAGCTAGCAAATTAGTATGTAAAGTATGTGGACACGGACTCTGCACAACCCTTAACTCTGATCTCTCTGGGCTGTGGGTGATAAAGTGGGCTCTTCTTTAATAAGCACCAGCATGGTAAGACAGTATACACTTCAGGTTAACCTCTGCAGCACGTGTTTTTCTGCTCCTGTTGCACTCACATTCGTCACTCCATCAACAATGGCACTTACTCCCAGTCAAGTGCATATGTAGGTTGTAAAAGGTACTTAAATTTCCATCCATCCATTTGAAGCCTAATCCAGCTGACACTGGGCAAGAGACAGTTAACCAGTTCATCACAGGGCAAAGACAGATAGAGAGAGACAGCAATGCATGCATGCACACTCACACCTACAGTCAATTACAGACCTACAGTCAAGTGTAATCATCAATTGTGCTACCATGCATGTCTTTGGACTGTGGGGGGGAAACCAGAGCACCTGGAAAAAAAACCCACAGCCACAAGAAAACATGCAAACTACACAGAAAGGCCAGCAAATACAAACCCAGGACCTTCTAGGTGTGAGATGATAGTGCCACCACCGTGCCGTCCTATTCAAATGTTCTACACATATACATGTTAAATGATAAAATGCGGCCACTGACAATTAAATAATTAATTACATAATAAACTAAATTGTGCAAAGTTCAAAAACAATAATGCACTACTTAATATATATAATAAATTACCACTATGTCAGCAGAGCAACTAACATCATTAAATACTCCACACAGGCGCTACAGGTTAGCCAAGTCACACACCTCCAGATTCAGAGGCAGTTTCTTCCTCCAAGGCTACTGATACACAAAACCCAAACAAGCGCTGAGAGACTTTCTTATTCCTGCAATTCTTCCACACACTGTTAGATGCTGCTTTTCATCTTGCACTTTATTTATTTAAGTGCAATATCTATTGTTAATGATGTTAGTGCAATACCATAATACATGTTGCTACTTCTTACAGTCAACACTCTGGTGCAATATTGCAGTTGAACCTCTTACATGAATAGAATTTAATTATTTTATCCATTTGTGTAACTGAAAGTGACTCATCTCTGCAGTCGGCTTCATATTTAGTGTTGATATTTTTTTTTAAATATATTTATCTTGGTGTTTCTTTATTGAATTTTTAGCGTTTTGCATTTTAATATTTGCATTCGCTATGCACCCAAAGGAGGAGCACTCCTAATTTCCTCATATGCAGAGCTGACACGGATTCTGAATATGCAACATAAATCAATATCGTAAAATGAATATAATTTACATTTCTTTTATCCATTTGTGTTACTGAAAGTGCCTCATCTCTGCAGTCGGCTTTATATATAGTGTTGATATCATTACTTTTTTATATTCATGTTGGTGTTAGTTCATTGAAGTTTCATTATTTTTGTGTTTTAATATTTGCATTTGCACCCAAAGGAGGAGCACTCCTAATTCTGTTGTATGCAGAGCTTACAGTGATTCTGAACATGCAACAGAAATCAATATTGTAAAATTTATACCTTAGGTCACAAGCTATTTAAAACCCACATATCGGATGAATCTTTGTTGGTTCTGGTTGGGGAAACTTGATAATCTATACACGTACATGCAGCATGCTCTCATGTGCACCCTGAATTACAGGCACACAGACAAACAGAAAAAACTTTATGGATTTTTTTGGATGGGATTCCAGTTTTCCAGTGTAGTGGCCCAGTAGGATTTGTCCCAGAATTTCTGAAGGCCAGCAAACTACTGGATCTAACACTCATTTCTGTGCCTGAACACAACATGGAGCACGGAAGCTTCTACTGTTCTGCTCAGCTGCTCACACTTCACCTCCCATGTAGACAGTGTTAGAAGCATGATGTCTTCACTTCAAGACCACTGCTAACAACACACCGTCTGTCTGTCAGTGGTTTGTAAGCTGCAGAGTTTGTTTCTCTTCTCTGCTGGAGCTCAGCCTGCCAGCTCCTGTCAATCAAACTGAGACGGGCCCCTTCTGCCAGCTGAGACAAAAAGGAGCTTTGATATTTCCCAACATGATTCTACTGCAAAAGTACCATCATGGTTGCACTCCATCCTTCCAACCGTTTCTTCTTTTGTGCTGTGTTTTCAGCGCTTCCTTTACAATATGCATTCTTATTTAGCTGATCTTTTGCCTTAAATTAGCTTCTTCTCTGTCTAAACTTCAGGTGAACCCGGCAGACATAAAGACGGGATATCTGTCGATCATTATGGACCCGGGGGAGGTGCCACTGGATGAGCAATGTGAATACCTGCCCTATGACTCATCACAGTGGGAGATCTCCAGGGACCGACTCAGACTGGGTGAGCAATGTGAAGATTGGGTGAAAAGGATGGATGGAGGGATGATAAAACATGAGAGAGGGAGATGTGTGTGTGAGTACATATGCTGGCATGGATGATAGCGAGTAGAGGGATGAAACTGAATTACTTTTCCATTTCCAGAATCCATAATGACATGAGTTTGGATCGCCGCCAGCTGGGCAGAGTGCTGCCAAGTAAAGTGTTAATGTTAAATATGTGCTCATTCCCAGAACAGTTTCTTTTTAAAAAATGCCCCGAGGAAAAGCATCTGTTCCCCGACAGCAACTTATGGCAGCATGTTGTTTTCCAAATACTGCAATTGATACTCAAATGCCTCCTCTTGGTCTGCACGGATTGTCATGGGCATTTACATTTTTGCTAATGCTTCCCAACTGTGGACAACTGTTTGTGTATTCCAGTGAGACTAAAACCAAGTCAGCATAAATCAATAAGCATGAATATTTTTGTTTATTTATGTTGTTTTTTTTCTCCTGACACAGGAAAGGTTTTAGGTCATGGTGCCTTTGGAAAAGTAATTGAAGCATCAATCTACGGCATCAGCAAGAGCAGCAGCTTGGACACCGTGGCTGTGAAAATGCTGAAGGGTGAGATTTGGGTTTGTTTATCTAATGTGTGTGTGTGTGTGTGTGTGTGTGTGTGTGTGTGTGTGTGTGTGTGTGTGTGTGTGTGTGTGTGTGTGTGTGTGTGTGTGTGTGTGTGTGTGTGTGTGTATATGCTGTATTTAAATGTTGTTGGAGGCTTTCTAAGCCACTAAAGCAGCAATTTGAAGAAGCTCTTAATTGGGCTTAAATGAATGGTTCTTTTATAGGCATGTGCAGTACAGCACATGTAACAAATGATATGAGCAAAAATACACAATAAGACGTGATTTCTGTGTAATTTGTGTTACAGACGGAGCCACAGCCAGCGAGCACAAAGCCTTGATGTCAGAATTAAAGATACTGATTCACATCGGTAATCATCTGAATGTAGTGAACCTTTTAGGAGCCTGCACCAAACCAAATGGTGGGTACATTAAATTACACTTCATTCATATGTAAAATCATGTTTTTTCTGATATAAAATCTGTCTGCTTAGTTTGATGTATTGAAACGTCATGTAGATTGCAAATTTGATGGACAGAATCAATTAAGCTGTCAAATATATCTGCTCAATTTAAATGCAAAACTAAATGAGCATGAAAACTGATTATAGCGTAATTTCAACCTGCTCCTGCTGCAGTTTGTGTTTTTTGAAAGATTTGTTGTCATAATTTTGGAGATATTTTTGAATATCAGTATTTTTCAGAAACATACATATGCAGTTTGACCTCATTTCAGCACAGTTCAGTGTGAAATTCAAAGTAGTTACATCACTTTATCCACCCCCCCTGCAACTTTCATTACTTTGGCAACAGCTGCCCTTATTTTTTTTAAACCCATACATTGATTTGACCTATAGAGCACATTTTTGTGGGGATACATCTGAGAATGTTTATCCTAAACAACAGCAGCCTGGCAGCTAATCTCAGGCAGGAAACACTCAAGCTTAAATGCAGCCCCTCGCAACCTAGAATATGGTGTGAGGGGGGAAAAAAGAGCTCCTAAGCAGGAGGCAGAAGTCATTTTCATGGTTTTTATCAAGTGTGAAAGCAATGCAACATGTGCCGAAACAGAGCAGAGCTAATATTTAAGTCATTTGTACCCACAGGTCCGCTGATGGTGATAGTGGAGTACTGCAAGTATGGGAATCTGTCCAACTTCCTACGAGCCAAGAGGGAATTCTTCCTCCCCTACAGGGTATAAAAACAAACAAGAAGTTTGTTCACTATTTCTGTCTTTGCTTTAAATGTGTTATGTTTTTTTATGTTACAGATTTAGTTTACTGTGACACATGTGTTTCATAATTCTGCTTTTGATATCGATTTTGGAGATGATGCATTGAACCATATCCCCACTTAGGATCGCTCACCGAAGACCCAAAGCCAAGTGAGGCGGATGATTGAAGCTGGTCAGATGGACCAAAGAGCTCGTCAGCCGCCTTCTCCATCTTCCGCCCCGCTCACCGGCCCCCAAAGTCCCACATCCAACACGTCCAATCCGAATCCTGCTGTGGAGAAAAGTGAGTAATTTTAAATTCACAGGAGAGAAATTGTTGCTCATTGTCCCGTAATAAAACACAATTTTGTGTTCTTTTCTTTCTACGACTACCCTCCTACCCCTTGTCTTTGTGTCTCTCTCCAGTGGAGGATTTGTGGAAAACTCCTCTGACGATAGAAGATTTGATTTGCTACAGTTTTCAGGTGGCTCGGGGAATGGAGTTCCTGGCCTCCAGAAAGGTAAGCTGTCAGCACTACAATGTCTACAATTCTTGAATAAGCTGAGGCGAATTGTCCCCAAAGGTTAGCTTCAGAGGCGGTGGATTGTTGTCTGGAGCCTTCATGCTGTGGGTCAGGGGTTTCAGCAGGTTGTCCACGGACCCTCGGATCCCCTGGAGCCTTGCTGGGCTGCTTTACCACCACTGGTTGTATGTGTGTGTGTGTGTGGGTGAATGGGTGATTGAGAGGTGAATTGTGCAGTGCAGTGTATAGTAAGGGCCATATAGGTGCTGCCATTCAGTCCTTTGTGCTACAATTCCATAACATAACCCTATTCAAAGCAGGTTTACAATATTTAGGCTGTTCATGATTGAAATGACAAAATGAAGTATATGCACCAATAAAACATTAGAACAAAAAGTAATTTAATCTAATTTAACTGTCAGCAGCATAATTAAGTTGTTTTTCACATTAAAAGCATTTTTCAAAAACAGTGCATTAATGTCTTGAATACTAAATACAAAAACAGTATGCAATGGAAAATATGTCTATTTTACACAGTAAACATATGACACAGCTTAAGACTGACTCAAGCAGAGGTTTAATTCAGGCTGTTATATAGAAATTAATTAATCGAAATGTTGTCAACCGCTAAATTAATCGCCAACTATTTTGTTACATATTACATTTGTTTGAGTGATTTGTTAAGAAAAGAAAAGTCAAAATTCTGATTCTAGTTTTTTAAATCTGAATATTTTCTGGTTTAGTTTTTTTCCCCTCTTCTAAGACAGTAAATTAGATATTTTAGGCTTTTTTTATTTATTTATTTTTTACATTAAAAGCCGTCATTTTGGGCTTTTGGAAACACATTTTTTAAGCAGTTTTTTAATGTTTTACAGATCAGGTATCGAGAAAATAATCAACAGATTAATTGACAATGAAACTTAATCTAATAATCAATAATCTAACCTTTATTGATCCCCTTGGGGAAATTCCTTCTCTGCATTTGACCCATCCTATTCAAAGTTAACCAACCCTATTCAAAGTTAATTATACATACTAGGAGCAGTGGGCTGCTGCGGTGCAGCGCCCGGGGAGCAGTCAGGGGTTAAGGGCCTTGATGATGATGATGATGATGATGATGATGATGATGATGATGATGATGATGATGATGCATTGGTTTTATATAGCGTTTTTCTAGACACTCAAAGACGCTTTACACTGCATTATTCATTCACTCCATACTCAATGGTTGTAAGCTACGTATGTAGCCACAGCTGCCCTGGGGTAGACTGACGGAAGCGAGGCTGCCAATCTGCGCCATCGATCGGAAGAGCACACGTCTGAACTCCAGTCACGTCGGCACAT
>OMNN01018184.1:34041-48971 GCA_900302755.1 Chromis chromis
GTCAGATTTATTAAACTCACTAAACTGTACAAATTTGTCATAAATTGCTCATTTCAGTTTGAATGGAACTGTTCACAAAAAGCCCATGCCAATTTAATCACTGGCATAAACTCCATCCACCAAAGAGTGAACACACCAAATTTGGCGTAAATTGGATGAACACTGCAAGACACACATGTCAGTGAACTTGTTCTATGTCAATGAACTTGCAAGCTCCACAGGTATAACACCCTCAAGTAAGTCATGTACTACATCTGGGAGATAGCCTGCAGTGACATCAAGATGAGTGAGATTCTTAATCAAAACACACCACAGCACACACGTTCCTGTGTTCTACACTCAAAAACACCAGCAGTCAATATCTGAATTTCAGGCTTTTTAGTTATGCAGAATATACAAATATATTCCCCTGCAACACTTTCTGCAAAGCCTACAAGCCCATTAGCTCCGAGGTTGTCAGCTTTTACTCAATTCACAGTCACACCACGTTGTTCCAAAATTACCTGATCTTTTGATCTGTAAATCATTACTTTTACAAATAACAGAAAAATAAATGGACGACAGAGCCGATTAAAAGTCTGGAGGTAAATTATCCAAGACCCAGTACACCACAAAAGTTATGCTTTTAGCGTGAGGTTCCAAGAGGATTGCAAACCTTAAAATCGTCAATGTAAAGCGTAATGAAGATCCTCAACTCAACAGTTGTTTTATAATGCTGACCATCTCGAAAACACCTATACACTGACCACCACGCAAATCCTCAGTTTTTTCTTGAGCAGTTTTTTCCTTAATCTGATTGTGACTCGATAATTCCTGCAATAACTCCCTTTAAAGAATGTAACTAGATTCTTTGATCAACAGATATGGTGAATGGTAAATGGTCTGCACTTATATAGCGCCTTTTTGTACCTTAGCAGTACCCAAGGCGCTTTACAATGTGTTTCACATTCACCCATTCACACACACACATTCAAACACCAATGGCGACAGAGCTGCCATGCAAGGCGCTAATCTGCCATTGGGAGCAACTTCGGGTTCAGTGTCTTGCCCAAGGACACTTCGGCATGTGGGGGGGACCGGGGATCGAACCGCCAACCTTGCCATCAGTGGACAACCCGCTGTACCACCTGAGCCACAGCCGCCCGCAGAAAATACTCAACAGGCTCTATAAACCCTAAAGTTGAACTTGTAGTATTGTTTCCTTTTAAAAGAATTCACAAGAGGCCCAAATTTTTACCAACATTTTTAACAAAGCATACACACACAGAATTGGCAAGTTCAGCCTGACTGATATGGAGGTTATGGCTTTTGGAAATTTCTGAAACGATGTGCTTTGAGACTAAAGCACGAGCAGAGCTTAACAAAAAGTGCAATACTTTGTGGAGCACCTTTCACAAAGGTGCTCCACTATGAACAAAAAAAAATCCCTCTGCAGAGAGGTCACTGCATGCACATAACTCACACTTAATACATAACTGAACTGGTAGCTGTTTGTTTATATTGAGATAAATGAGATTTACATGTGTTTTAAGTCCACTCTGTCTTTATTGTGCATGGACAATTTACATATACACAAAGATAATGCTGGCTGCTTCCATAATGATGATGTAGTGTATAATGTTTCAGTGGTTTGTACCTACAGCTCTGCTTTGTAGCGCAATTTTCACACTACTATACACACGTCACTAAAAAAAGAAAATGGAGTAGTCAAGTATTGCTTGTTATTAGCACACTGCAGTAAACACTGAATTACAACTAAATCACTAGGCCATAACTGCGTGCCTGTATATAAATGTGTTTATGGAAACTTAACATGTATTATAGAAGAGGGGCGCGTGAACAGGAAAACAGGACAGCATAGCCTCTAAGGTGAGTGTGGGGGGTCCATCAGGAGCAGTTTCAGAAACCTTGGTGTCACATTTGATCAGTCAATGCATTTTGAAAAACATATCTATTCAATAGTCTGCACTTGCTTCTTTCACTTAAGAATCACTGCCAGACTCAGGTCCATTGTATCACAGCCTCTGCTAGAAATGAGAATTCATTCTTTTATCTCATCCTGTCTAGACTATTATAATTCCCTCTTCACCTGCCTCAACATCTTTAGACGTCTACAATTAGTTCAGAACGCTGCTTCAAGGCTGCTAACAAGGCAAGATGTCACACATCACACCCACTTTATATTCTCTACATTGGCTCCCAGTTAGGTTCAGGATTTGTTTTAAGAGCCTTGTTTTCACATACAGAGGTATTCACAGTCAGGCACCTGCTTGCATTTCTGAGCTGCTCCAACCTTATTTACCCACCAGGTCACTTAGATCCCCTGACAAAAGTCTACTGGTAGTGACCCGCACTAAACTAAAAACAAAAGGTGTGGAATACCCTACCTATAGACCTTCGTCATTCGGTCTCAGTCTTTGATAATCAGTTGTTGAGATTTACAATTAACAGGACACAGACTCTTTAGTGTAGTGAGACATTGTTTTCTTTTTTCTTTTTTCTCTTGCAGTTTTTAGTGTAGTAAATATTAAGTTAATGAAAAGATGTGAGGAACATTATGTAAAATTTCTTTTATTTCAATATATGTTAACATTATATGGTAATATATATAAAAACATGGCATAACAATATCAACATGCAATGTGTTGATATAATAATAATATGTTTCATCACGTGTATTACACAAATGTAAAATAAAGATATTATTTAACGAAGGGAAGGAAAGGGGTTCAATGAGAGGGGGAGATTAAGGTTTGATCCCTCCAGTTCTTTTAAAGAACTGAAAGAATCTCTTCCTCAGTGATTTCTGTTTTGTTTTTACCTCTAGCTCCTCCAGCTGGTGTTTTAAATCGACAGCTTTGTCCATCAACCCTTGTGTAGATTGTTACATTTCTTTCACCTTCTCCTCAATGGCCTCCTTCAGAGTAGCTACAGATTTCAGCAGGCAGGACTTCTCTTCCTTCCTTCCTTCCACTGGCGTTGTTCATTCTCCAGGTCCTCCTGTGCCTTCACTACTGCTGCCTTCAGGTTTGATGTTGTCTGGAGATGTTCATTGTTGTTGCACGTTATCCAGTGTAGCCTTTACCTTGGAGGTTTCCACCACCTGTTTCACTAGGCAGGTTGCAGCTTCCTCCTTTTTGCTTACTTCATTTCATAAACTACCAGAATTTTTTATGAAGCATCTCTATGCATCGGCCGCTCTTTATAAAGATCCACATACAGCTCAGCCATCCTTCGTGTAGCTTTTTTGAGCTCCAGGCACATTTTTTAGGTTCCCTATCTCGCTTAGCAAGGCAGCCTTGTCTCGCTCGAGTGTGAAAATCTGTTTGTCCTTATCATTTAAGATCTTCTGGTACTTTAGCTCAGAGATCTGAAGTATTCCAGCCTGCAGTCAGCTGGCTTGGCGTGCATTAGTTTGAGTCGTGGATGTTCAGCTACTGCAAGCTACAGTTTGGGTAGAATGTCCAGCTTTGGTTCATTGACTGTGGCCGTCACTTTGGGGCTGCAGCTTGTTCTTTTGGAGCAGTTACCTCATGAGTTGCTGGAGGAACTGCAGGAATCACTGCAGGCCGTGGCTTGTTTCCCACAGTTAATCCAAAAATCTTTCTTTTGTTACTTGAAACCTGTTTTCTGTTCCTGCTGAACCTTTTTCTCTAACAAACCTGAGTTGCCCAGATGCATGAGTTCAGTTTATCCACTTCCAGGAGGTTTGGTGGATTTCTCCAGGGGCTGACTGGCTGAGTCATCTCCTGTTGCTGTGGATGGCAGGCTGCTTCCCCGACTTCAATTCCGTTTTTAGGGGCAGGCTGCCTTCACAGATGTTTCTTTCTTTGCAAAATCAACAGTCTGCTTACAGGCATGGAGGATGGCTTTGTCGCCGTTTTCTGTTCTTGTCTCCATTCTGAAGAGATTTGTGTGTTACTTTTTTTTTCCGCATCTCCATCCACAAGCAGCCAAGTTATAGGATGAAGTCCCCAAAAATACCACAAAAAGACCCCTGTTGATCTGATTTGCTCCAAATTCATCACTTTGCCTGCACACATCCACAGCAATACACCCGCCACGTTTGAAGCAGATTGGGGGGGAAACGGTTGACACACACACACACATACACACACACACACACACACACAGAGAGAGAGAGAGAGAGAGAGAGAGAGAGAGAGAGAGAGAGAGAGAGAGACAGAGAGATTTCTTTGTTTCTTTCGTTTTGGGGCATTATTGGTGAGAAAGTGTCCATTTTGAAATTATATAAAAGATATACATGGATTCAAAATCTTATACAATTTAACACTTTCAGTAGCAATAACTTTCGTGTTTGCAGGGTTGACAAAGTGATTATATGTATCACTTTTATCCCAAAGTACACACATCTACCCATATATAGTTTAGCACAAATACACAGAGGGAGTTAATAATCACAAAATCCACATTTTGTTGAAGCAAAAATAAAAATCCTTTTCATGCACCTCTGCCAAATGGAGAATAGATCAATGACAATAAATATAAACATATAGACACTTAACCTGTTATGTACATTTAAAACAGACTTGGGTTTTGGGTACCAAAAGGCAAAGAAAAGAAGGCGACATTCTACATTTATTTGTTCAGTGCTGCACAGTGTACGATTTCAAGAGTTGTACACAAGTTGGTGATGCTAAAAGAGATGCAGCTGATCTCCCACAGGATTTGGATATCAGGAGGCAAAGCACAGTTCCTGCTAATTAAACTCCTGATCAACTAAAACAGCCTGAAAGGGGAAACATGTTCAACAACATGTGTGTGTCAATGTGCTCTCCTGTTATTTTCATTTTGTCCAAAACAGTCCAGAAGCTGACTACTTGAAATCTTAATATAATGTACCTGATCTCACATCCAATGCAACATATTTTCCTGATGTTTTAGTCAGGTCATGCTGGTGTTCTTTCTCATCTTTCTCCTGGCATTTGTACATAATTGGGAGGTTCTGGCAGGGATTTATCTGCTGATCTCTTCCATATCTCTTGACCAGGTATTATAACTGCGTGCCCTTTGCCGGCTGTGTGTTTGTGGGTCCGTCCAAAATGTGCCAGCCCAGGGTGAAGACGTTTGAAGAGTTGCCCCTGGAGATGCATCCACAGAAAGCTCCTCAAGTAAGCTCTTTATCTTCGTATCAGCTGCTGAAAATGTGAACCGGCTGGTGACATTTTGTGAACAGGATTGGACTTTGGGGAATTTTTTTCCCCCGCAGATAATAACCATAAATAGTTGCTGTTGGCGGAGGCAGGCGGGGTCAGCTAACGGTATTTAATTCACATGATGTCAAACTGTGTCTCTTCCCAGGATAACCAGACAGACAGCGGGATGGTTCTGGCCTCCGAAGAATTTGAGAGAATTGAACACAACCACAGGGGGGCCGTCTTAAAAAGGTTAAAGCTATGATTTGTATAATAGCCTGAAAGTGACATATAAGAAATATGCAGCCAGTTATTTAGTCACAATGTTTGACATTTGGACGGATAGACACTTATTACTCATTGAAACAACACCAAAGCCTGTCAGATTCAAGCAAAGCCTTTTAGACATATTAGTAGAGAATGCTTTCATACAGTAAATGTGCGAGTTCTTATGAGAAAACACTCATTCTTTCTTGCTTGGAAACTGTAGACTAGTCACCCACTGCTTTATGTGCAGTGAAACTAGATTTGCAAAGGAAGTGAGCATCAGCAGAGTTTCAGTCTATGCATGGGTAGGCAAGAGTAAACAAGAGTCTGAGTCATTCAAACCCAGGGATCATAGAATTATAATGTTTTAAAGAATCACCTTTAACAAAAACTAAAAAATAATGCATATTTATCTGGCAAGTCACTCCTGCAGCAAGTGTAGGAGGAGTTCTAGGAGCAGATCTTGGGATCCTGAGAGGGTAAAGATAGATATAAACTACCTGATTTATGCACATTAGTTTAGACAGTGTATTGCTCATTATTCCCAGTGATATATTGTGCAGTCATACAGAACAAAACAGGTCTCCGAAGCTCTGTACTCTTTGCTTTAAAAGTCTAATAGGTTAAATAAGTCTGTCTGCAAATTAGAATGACTCACTTTTACTGTTCTGTCTGTGGTCACAACCCCAGAGGATGTAAGTCTTTAAAATGTCTTAATATTTTTTTAAACTCTAGATAATTGGGTTACTGTAGATTTCAGCAAAGTTGCTCAAACAGAAAGTGTAAGTGGAAACTATTTTCAGCTGTGGATTTGGCACTCTGGCTTGCATTCATAGCAGCAGGGCGGTGTATGTGGGATTGACTTAAAAATAAACTACAGTGCCCTGTTCATGGTAATGAGGGAACCTGTCGATCTGTGCAGCAGGTTGGATCACTGATGTGTTTTTAATAGCTTTTGCACAATGATGGTCTATGTTACAGAGCAATAAACAACAGTTTTCATTTTCTAAGTTATGGGTTCAGAACAATGGCTCACACTAATTACGTCCAACATATCTACAAGTTATCTGTTGACAGTTTATTCTAAAATTATTATTTCCTAACAGCACAGCACATTGGGCATCTATCTCCCTGAGTTGTCAGTGAAAGCTGTCTTTTTCTGCTCCATCTCCAGTCGTATAGGCAGCAGCAGCAGCACAGAGCCTCTGACAGCCTCCCACAGTTCACTGGCTCAAAGCAGCAGCACCAGCAGCTACAGGCAACGTCCCAACTTCTTCAGCCAGCTGTCAGGACAGACCTTCTACAACAACGAGTACGGACATCTGTCCGAGGAAGGCTTCTGCGACTTCTACTCCTCGCCAGATGCACCCTGCCTCGCCTCCTCGAATGTGTAATTAAAGATGTAGACCAAAGAAAGTAGTCAGCTCAGGTTGAGGGAGGACTTTGTAACATCTCAGTATTTGACATGTAACCAGTCATTTACTAATGAATATCAGGTTATTGCTTCTTTTGACCAGAGCTGACTTCTTGACATCCCAAAGTTCTTCCTGCCTCTTCTCGGGCTGCTGCCTCAACAAATGGACTGAGCTTTATGTGCCTGAAGTTCCTCTAACCAGCCACTGGGTGGCAGCATTATTACAAAAACAATCCATAAGTATTTTTTATTCACACATTTATATGTTTAGCTTTTATATACAAAGTATTCTTCCTTTATTAGTGCAAGTTATGACTCATACAGGAAGAAATAAAGAAATTTATCTCTTTTTTTGCTCTTACGTCTGTGATTCATGTGAAGCTGGATCTGTAATTATTCCAGTCCAGCCCTGTTTTTATGTGCAAACTTGAATTTAGCTCACAGTAAACAAGAGCCACTAGGTCTGTGATGATCCATATGACGGATCAATTAGGGAAACAAATAGGTATTTGTGGTATCTGTGTCATTCAGTGGAGGTGGAGACGTTTTGATGCGCAACACCGTTAACCAGCAATAAGTGACGGAGGTAAACAGAGGGATGTAGGGCGAATAAAGGAGTGAGTCACACTAAGCACCTCTTATCAGCGCTGGACGTAAGCATGATGATAGCTGTGACAGCCTAACACCCTCTTACATGCTCACATCACAAATGGCAACCTGCAGGGTGTTGGCTCTGGCTGCCAGCTGAGGGAAATGAGCAGTGTCTGGGTGCAAAGTCCACTTCATACACACCATTACAGTCACAACAGCTTAGTAATGTTGCTAAACCATCGACGCAAAAGCTTCCATTTTCAGTTTCTATGAATAATTGGTGATAAGGGCGTCCGGATATATTCAGTTTCATGTGAAAAAGGCTTCATGACGTGACTGCTTTATGTTTCTTGCACCATTTCAGCAGGTGACGTTTATCCTAAAAAAGACTTGGTAGATAAGTTCACAATGAAGTCAGACAAAAGAAATAAATGGCAGCCAGCTTCAAGAAACCCAAAGACATGACGCGTACAACTGTAACCTCAATAGTACCTTTACTTAAGGAACACACAGCATTACAGAGTAATTTGAGACGGAAAAGGAAATGGATGGCCTTTAGAGTAGAAAAACAGGTTCTGGGGGTTTGTGATTAGCACTGTCCTTGATCAGAGAGGTTGTGGTAACAGTATAAAAAGAGCAAAAAGCAAAAAACATCTTCACCAACGAGTTCTCTCCTTACAAAACCTGACCCTTCATTACAATTTACAACTTCATGGAAACACAAATACAAATACCTTGTACATAAATCAAACTAAAACTAACAGACCTCCACCACAGTTTTACAATCATTCAGATGGAATGGAAAAAGGCAGGGATATTTAACAGTGGTGATGAATTATTTGGTATACATACACTGAAAACTAAAATGATCGATGTGTTAAAAAGAATTCTCTAAAAGCTCAGATCTACACAGATGCTTTAAATCCCATCATGCATGAAAAACACAGTGAAAATGCTGGTTTCAGTGGAAGCCGCTGAAAGAGCCCGACAAACTAATGAGAGCTACCGGAGATAAAATGGGAGGCACACTGAAAAGACAATGTTGCATGATACACTTTTACAGTCAGTATGAGAAACAAACACTTCAGATTTCAGTCCAGTCTGTCCAAGATTCGTAAACTCAAACACTTTCCATTTAATAATCATTGGCTTTGGCAGTTTTGAGGAACCAAACACAGTTAGACTGACATACTGGTGGAGATAATCCCTATTTGGACTCATTTACAGGCTAAATTATACATTTGTGTCTGTAAATAACTCGTACATGAATTAAAAAATACCCCTACGATGTGGAGATTCTGTGTGGACACATGGTGCAAATTTTAAAAACTTTCATATCAGCACAAATATGAGCTATTTTTGAAACTTCATTTTAAAAATATCAGCTGCAGCCTTCGAAAACACGTACTGGTTGAATCCTGACCCAAAGCTCTTTAACATTCACCTCCACAGTAACAAAAGAGATTTCCTTTCCCCCTCCTGACACTGAAGACGCAGGAAGCAGACATGTGATAGTCGGTGTTCACACGTCATCAGAGCAGACGAAGCCTGAGAGGATCTTCAGTAACGGAGACGCAGCCGTGTAGCCTGGTAGTTATATCGAGCGCCGGAGACTCTTCATTGGTCACGGGGATACAATCTCCACAAGGAAGTCGCTCCGAGCAGGACTGGATTTAGCTAACAGGCTAGCAACTTTGCACTTATAAATAAAATGTGAGGAGGGGTGGAAAGTAGTCCTCATGACATTTTTCCAATCTGGATCTTCTTCCAGGCCTCTGAAGCAGTAAATATACAGGAGTCGATGATTCCTGCGACTGTGAACGTCCCTCCAACGATGGCACAAATCTGCAAGAAACATGTCAATCTGTCAGTCTCCTCTTTTAAGAGCTTCATTGTTTTCTTCTCTGGGTACAAACTGCTCAATAAATCGCAAAATAGTCCCATTTAATCATAACAATACATCACACAGACACCTCTTTATGTGCTGGAATCCAGCCGCAGCTTGACTCGCAATCTTTAGCCATGACTCACGATCACATTACAAGTGCAGTCATCTCCTGCCCATGCCTTAAGTCATGATAAACCCAAACAACACCGAAGACAAATAATAGTGGAGCTCATCAGCCGGGAAGCCAATTTAATCCTGACTGCATCATCAGTCAGCAGGAAACTTTCCTGATGAGGTGGAACAGGCCAAGACAAAATTCCACAAGGTGAGGTGGGGAGTCGAGGCAAAGGAAGGCAAAAGGGATTAACGAAGGTCTGAGAAAGGCAGTTATTAACTTTTTTTTGCCAAGAGTGACATGAAAAGGCTGGATATTAAAGCTACAGGTAGCGGCTAGCTACGTAGCTTAGCTTAGCACTAGTTTTAGGAGGAAACAGCTAGCCAGGCTTTGTCCAGGCAAATTAGGAGCCTTGTGTCCATTTTCTGACTCATAAAGAAGAGTTTGGCTTCATGTTGAAACAGTTTTAACTGATTTATGGGCGATTATGAAGCAGTGCAACAACCTGGAAAAATACACAACATATTAGCCCAGACAGGTGCTATTGCTAACATGTTAGCTAATAGTTGCCATTTCACAGATTTAGCAAACACAGCAGCCTTAGCATTTCACTCTTAGGAGAAATGTCTGGCTGTTTATTAGTTAAATGCTTCACTATATTAACTAGCTAGTTGCTAACTTCGGTAGTGGGGTTTTTAGAGTTTTATGACTGAATATGCTACCTGCTACTGAAAACAGAGTATAAAGAGTGCTAAGAATGTGTCACAATAGCTAAAATGCAACAAAATAGCTAAAAAAAACAACAATAGAATTATTCATAGACCGGAAGAGAACTACATAGTTGAGTAGTAATTCTCTGTATGGCTATTCAGCATTCAAATTGTACTTCTTGTATGTACATTACAGCTATGCTAGCTCCTCTGTGAGGCTATACTTGAGGCTAAATGCTAACGTCACCAGGAGTCATTCCTGAGTATCCAGTTTTATATGGCACACAAAGGACAAATAAATGACAAAGGGTCCTACGCATGTTTACCACAGAATGGGAGTCTGAAAAACGTGTTCCCCAGAGGGCTGTATTAAGCAGCAAGATTAATGAGTCTGCCAGGTAAGTTGGGCTTAAAGCCAGAGTTTTCAGTGTCACAAAAGTGGCTCATTTTCAATCTGATATATCACCTTAGTCCCTTATGCTGCACAGCTCACCTGCTCCACAGGAGGTTATGCTCAGTTTGGGATATAAATCGGCTTATGAAGCACCACACTTTCACCAATTATTTTCCTTTCTTAGCTGACGGAATATGTTATGTCTGCAAAGCTGCTGAGCCATTTGCTAAAGTAAAGTAAAAGTAAAAAGTTACAGCAGCGCAAACTTTATGCAGGGCGTTGCCTATACACATATATAGAAAATGCAGTAAATACATAAACATGTTTATATTTTGATTATGCTTTGCTATCAAGTCAACTTTATACTGCGGGTGTTGCAGCTGTTAAAGTAGATATTAGAAAACTGATTATTCTATTGGTATTTATGACAAAATGTTTAATCAATAACATTAATTTCACTTTTTTTGACAAAAACTAAAGTGATTTCCACCTTCATTATGGGACAGTGTCAGACCTAAATGCACTTGTTGCATATCATGTTTAAATGTATGAAGTTTAAAGTTTAAGAGCTTTAATGTGCAGCTGGGCATTGAGTCGTAAAATAAATATAGTAACCTACATGATTACCAATTTTCCACTTTTGCATCATTTGCAGTAACAGTTCTTTTTACAGTAATACATTTGTATATCCTTCACAGTTCTGCATTATGGAAACCTGTTCCTCTTGACTGAAGCAGGCCACACACAGTGGGTCCATTTAGTGCGGAAGAACAGTCACATCAACCGTCATATACCCCCATTTATGGGAACAGGCACAGAGCCTGATGAGGAAAACATGGGTTGACAAAGAAAGCTGATTAGCACCATTATGATACCGATTACCCAAGATTGGGGTTTTAGGTTTTGTCAAGCCAGCTAATGGTGAGAAAGCCTGGCCATGTAAAACTTGCTTTGTAGTACACCACTAGGCTCGTCTAGTCTTAGAACCACCCAATAGTGTTTGAAAACCTAAAATCATCGCTTTTCGGGCCTTGAATTTAAATAAATCAACTTTAATATAAGACCTTTGACCACAGGTTTTATGTTCTGCGACATCCCAGACATGAATTCACTTACTGTCGTGATGAAGCGGTAGAGCGGCTGCCTTCTCTCTGTGTACTTGACTGTGATTGGACTGAGGTCATATCTGAACCAGATTGCTGGGATAATTCTGCCTGTGTGGCTGTAAGCAACATATTCCTGTGTGGGAAGAGGAGGGGGGAAAGAGTGTTACAAATTTTAATGTATTTTGGAACTGTGCCTGGCAGAAAAAGAAAACTGATTTAATCAATACTAAGAAAGTTAATCCCATTAAGTTTAGAAAGCAAACAAAGAGCAATCTGTCATTTCGTTCTTATCTGTAGTGGTGACAGCGGCGTTTGAGTCATTACTGGATTTGTTTCGGATAAAGTCATTCAATAAGTAATAAATGATTCATTAAAAATGAATCTTGGCTGAATAATTCACAGATGAAGTAATCATGAGGAGACTATAATGGGTTATGAGTTATTGTTACATGATGACATGGCTATCAGTGAGTTTATATAAATCCATTTCTGCAAAATCAGTGCTAATTCACCAAGACAATACATTTGATGATATTAAAACATTCAGTATGTCAACAAAGACTTGTTTTTGCAGTCCAGGCTTAAATGTGTGCCTCCGCTGGACCTGTATTTATGCTTTGGGAATGAGGTTTCAGAATATTTTGCTCAGACCCTCATCTTCACTGCCTCACAGCTGACCTGCACTGTTATTACTCCAAACTCCAAACCCAGCTGTCAGTCAACACAGTTCTAGGAAGTGTGTTTATGGTTTGTTGACATCTAGGGAGCGTTTCCAGTAGCTAAGGGGTGAGCTTTCACTTCCAGGTGAGTGCACAAGTTAACGCAGCAATACATGCTCCGGCCATATGTTGGGACGGTCACGCTGCCTCCGTGATGAGTGCAAAGACAACATATGACACACAGGTATGATCTCATGAGAAAGGAATAAAACGTGTAGGGATACAGCACCTTGTTGGCCACTGTGTACTGGTAGGAGAACCGCTGTTTGCCCGACAGGTCTTCATACACTGTCGGTACAATCTTCAGTATGTAGTCATGCGAAGCCAGAGCTGCAAGGGAAACAAAGTTATTAATAAATATAAAGAATCTTCAGTTTTCAATAATGGATTTGATCATGACACAAGTAGATGGGTCCTTTGTATTTGAGCTGAAGCGTCAGCCTTGTGAATCAAGTTTCCTGGATTCAAAAGCTGTTCACGAGGAGTTTCATTTCGTTGCATCATACTATGTCAGCAAGCAGGCTTACATAAATGTCACATAGCGGTTGTAATGAGTACATGTGCAGCGTGGATACATACGATTAGATGACAGCTTGTCGGCCCCTCCTAAAGCATTAAAGGCTCCTTGGACCATGTGTACCTGCGTGACAATAGAAAGGGAAGAAATCAGCTTTCACACTGCAGAGCTCATCAGTTTTATTTTGTGTGTTTTTTGTGTGCGTCCTGACCTGGAGCTTTTCCCCAAAGGCCAGTTTGTGGATGGTGTGGGTCATGTCGGGATTTTGGGGCTGCGCTGTAGCGCTGTGTGTCGACACATGGAAGTTTCCTGGTACCTGAAGACACGCACACAAACAGTTTGACTCAGTAACGCCGCAAGCACCTGCAACACATTTAGTTAACTAATGACCATGTTTAAATGCGCGCACACTAGGTTGGAAACTAAATGTTCCTTGCTCCTCCTAACTTCATGTGTTTTACATATTTCCAACTACTCAACGAGTAGAAGTGTTAAACGTCCAGCCGCTGGGTTAATCATTTTAAATGCGGTGGAAAGAGTGACGCACAAGCAGGAGGTGGGACCAACAGGCTTTCACAGGGCTCAGACTCTACGGTCAGATGTAACTGAATCCCTGAGCTCTTCCATTTATATAATTTAATTTAGCCGGAGGGAGGAAGCAAAGGGGGCAACCTCCGAGTCCAAGATAAATATACAACATATAGTCCAGGAGTGTATGCTCCATAAAATATCCGGCCTCTTATCCAGTCCATCATAATGTAACTACTGGGCACAAAGAAGCAGACTTTTTCCCCACTTTATGAAGGCTTCATAAGAGAATTCATATAGCACGTTTGGACTGGTCTTTTTACACTCCACTGTGTGATGAGGCCTTACTTTGTTGATGGTGAACTCTCCCTCAAAGCGACAACCATCCCCCTGGTTGAGAGGAATCTTCATCGAGTTGTCTATGTGACCGACCTCGTGGCGGCCCATCTCATCTTGGATGTCCAAACCCACCACTTAAAAAACAAAAAGACACATTGGAAACATAATGAACCAAAATATTTCACAGTTTCTGCTGCTAGTTCCACATTTTTACTTGTTTTTGTGCTGAGACAAACTACACAACAAAAAAAATTATATATTCTTTCACCGATTTGTTTTACTGACTAGCTAAGCCTAAAAATTGTAAGAAAACACACATTTTCCCAGTGTGATGTCTTCAAATTGCTTGTTTTATCTGATTAGTATTTTACAGCGATGCAACACACAAAAGGTTTTGTTTGACTACTCAGCTTATTATTTCAGCTCTATATCCAACATGTGCCTCTTTCCCAGACTTGTATGAGAGCTTTTAATAACATTAAATGTTGGAAAAACTGAAGTCATGACTTCATCCAAGTGCTCACACAGCCACACAATTATGAATAAATGTTAAAGGAATCATTATTATAAACTGAAAACCAAGTATTTGAACACATCACCACCTTTTGACAGGCTTTTTTTTCAGACTTTTGGGACTCAATATAGACTAAATGTTAAGTACAGACATGACTGATAACTGACATCTGCAGCTCCATTTCTTACATTCAATAACCAAACAGGCAGAAAGAGAAGAATAAAGACAGTAATTCTGCATATCACTGCAGAGAGTGACCCACAAAGTAAACATACAAAGTCCAAACAGACCACTTATCATGCCCATCACCCCCTCTCTCGCTCTGTCTGTGTTTTTCCATCTAGACTTTAGTGATACCCCCCCCCTCCTGCAGGCCGCTGTATGTTGGCACACTGGCAGTCGCCTATTTTCAGAGCCTGCCGGTGCTGTGTGTCGGCCAGCAGCGGAGAGAGAGGGATGTCTGCTGGATCTGTGCTAAAACCCCCACATGCCGTCTTTCTGACCTTTGACATTCAAGACAAGTTTGAACCCCAGATCTCAAAATACCGTGTGCAAATATAAGTGAAGTGTGCCAATGTGTGTGTGTGTGTGTGTGTGTGTGTGTGTGTGTGTGTGTGTGTGTGTGTGTGTGTGTGTGTGTGTGTGTTGAAGAGAGAGATGGCTTGTTTTTCC
>OMNN01018208.1:3318-20195 GCA_900302755.1 Chromis chromis
AATATATAATAATAAAAGAAAGACAGAAGAAAGATCTGTTTACACCTTCAGATTAAACACGAGGGCTTCAAGCTTAAAGCCCCATACATGAAAATCGACTTCATCATGATCACCAGCTTTTATTTTGAAAGTCAAGTCAGTCCTTGCTCAGGTGTCCTTGAGTAAAACATTCAATAGCTAAAGTCATGCTGTTGTGTAACTGACTGTGACCTCTGAGTTTCCAGCTGAGAATAATCAATTAACTACCACATAATTATTAAAGTGGAGGATGGCTCATTTGAATTCAGCCCTGTAGCTGATTAGTCTTGATGGCATCATACATATTGTCATGTAGATTGACTTTTAGTCTTTCTGTGGTATGAGGGACGTTGAGGAACAAAAGAATGCAAGAGCAACGAATTGGCTAAAAAAAAGTTGTCACTGGAAAATGACAAGAGTTTGCTCTCATTGAAACGACTCTCAGGGATGTTATTCAACTTTGCTCTTTGAGGTTGAGATCTGTTGTGAATGATGGCCGAGGTTTAGACATCAGCCGGTTCAAACGATGCTGAGCGTTACTCAGCGAGCACCAAAGTTTTTCTCATTCCGGGCCCAAAGGTCAGATGTCTATAAAAGCAGCCCATCAGTCTTTCTTAAGGGGCAGAGCTGTCACAGAGCACACTTAATCTTCATGCAAAGTACCCTTAACCTCCAACACACAGACAAATCATAGAGTGAAACAGATGGATGAGGCTGCTGTTCAAAGGAGAGGCAACTGAACTCGAAGATAATGGAAACATTCAGAGCTCCGGTCTTATCCGTCTGTCTCCTCCACTGCTCTATCCGTCTGTTTCTCACTCCTGCAAACATTCATAAGAATGTACATAATGCGGTGACAGATTCCCGCATATATCCATCTTGAGCGGGGGGAAAGCAAAGAGGTGAGCTCCGCACAAAAGTCAGGTCCGGGTTTCCGTATCTCTCAGAGCAGAGAAAGCAGTCAAATTCTCCCCGATGGACGTGAAAAATGAAGGCGAGAATTGTTGTGACGCCTGAGGAATTGCTTTTCCTAGACGATTTTTTTTTTCGCCATATTCATTTATCAGCGAGGTAAAGACGCTCATGACTGCAAAAGCACACCAGTTCAGGTGAGGAAGAACCACTGCATCCAGTAATGTGATTGAAATCATCAATTACAATAACATGGCTGGATGACGAGTAAAATGTCAAACAGAGTGTAAAGTCCCCTCAGAAATTATTTTGGGGAATCACAAAAAAAGAAAGTCCAGTTCAGTTCGTAAGCCGTGGCTTGAGTGGAATCAGCAAATCATGACTGAAACGTCTGTTCGGAGGCAGAGGAAGAGAGGGTTTTGCTCAGTCAATCAGGTTGACAGCTTGGAGGTTCAACTTCATTAGCCCAAAATGTCCATGACTCAGTTTTTAAACACAGAAACAGAGAAGATTTTAATTGCAATATTGTGGATTTTGTTGTTGTTCTTGAAATTTGACTAATTTTATTCTCATCTTTGCTGCTAAACTGAGCTGTTGATTTATGATAATTTTATGTGTCACTTCTGATACCCAACATTGTGAGTTAACACCCTTCGGATATTTTTGTCGACCGTATGCGTCACTTCCAGATTGCCGAGTTATTAAAAGAAGATGTCAAAAGTTACTTCTTCTTTTTTTTCTTTTTTTTTTAGCACTCAGAGTTTGGCTCTCATCCGCTAACCGATTTCTGCTTTGATTACTTTTTCAAGACTCTGATGGCAAGTTATTTTTTTTTTAAAGAATATGGTTATAAATTAGAGCAGTTAAACAAAAGCTGTTTGAAGCTATTTCACATATATGCACATTTGTGTGAAATGGGGGTGTAATATGCAGCCAGTTAAACAAGAGAAGAAGAATGCATTCTCAACTATGTCTGTGACCAATTAAAGTTAACAGAGATACATGTCACATTAAAATGGATGTACACCAGTGAGCCATAACATTAAAACCACCTGTCCAATATTGTGTAGGTTTGCTTTGTGCCGCCAGAACAGCTTTGACCAATGTCACCCACCTCTGGAGGTGTTCTGTTGTGTTTCGGCAGCAGATCTTTTGGGTCAAATGGGTTGTGAGGTGGAATCTCCATTGATCCAGCTTGTTCCTACTTGATCAGATTGGGGTCTGGACGCTCAGGTCAGTGCCTTGGGCTCTTTGTTGGGTTCCTCAAGCCCTTCCTGAACAGTTTTTGCGAGCAGCAGGGCACACTATCCTGCAGAAATTTGTATTATAATGGGTCAATCAATGTTATACACTTCACCTGTCCGTGTATTAGCAATGTGTTATTTACTTACATATCACCTACTGCACTTCAGACAGGACTTGTGTGTGATTCATTTGTGTTTGGCGGTAACTCTGTTGCATGATGCCTGAGATTCACATTTAAATAAACTCACTGCATGAACGACAAAAACGAGGAACTCTGAATGGGCCACATTATACAAAGTCCTTTTTTTCTTATTTTAGAAGACAAATAATGAGTCCTCTGTGTTTCTACAGTCCCCCACATATGATAAACAACCATAGCCTTGTTTCTTTCCATCCTCCATAGATTTAAAGGCGTGTCTCTGAATAAGCAGTTCGGTTTTGCAGCCTGTTGAGATGTCACAAGAGGCTGAACAGTGTAGATGCAGAGAAGTGTGCTTGCAGCTTTCTTTATTAACTTGTTAAGGGGTACGATGTGGACCTTTAAAGGAGGAGATGGAGATGATTTGCAGATTTGTAGAGGCTGATGTGGCAGCGATGTGGTGCGCAGGTGGAGTGAATGAACGCTGCCTCAGTTATAAAGCATGTTAAGTGGGAGGGCTTTACTGACATACAGAACTACTGGACAGAAAAAGGGGCTTGTGACTAGCCAATTCCATGTCTGCCTGAACTACAGCGAAGTTCCATGTTTTTGTATGAAATAAGAAAAATATAGCCTTAGAAAACATTACCAAATATCATTATGATGAGATGGTTACATCACCAAGGTAACTAATGCATCTTCATCTTTGTTATTCTCGTCACTGGTAGGATGTAATGATATATGATTATGATATTTGCACTTCCACAAAGTTAAGAGACACAAAAATACAGATGCAACATTTTCTGTAATGTAATCTTAATGGCACCTTTCATTGGACTTTCCCTGCCTGGTAAATGGCCACTTTAAAAAGTATACAGTCAAGATAATGACATGACTGTGGCATTAATGTTAATACAACGCATGTAGCAGGTGCTCAGATTTACTGTCTGTCAATATATGTTTGGGGAGGCGAATATGCTTTCAAGGTATAAAAGTACCTTGAATCCTCAAATCCTTCCATTTGTAGGAGTTTAACCTCATTTATTATGACCACACAAATGGAATGAAATAAGAACAATATTAGGCTTGAATGGTTACACAGGTTTACAATAACAGCCGATTGTGTAATATGTATTGAACTGTGCGAGACGCTTCATCCTCGACACAATACAAATCCTCAATGGTCCCGAAACCTTGAACTATACGGCAACATAACCATGTATACATGTTTCCAATTATTCAGATTCATTGGGTTAATCATCCGGAACAACAACACAAACACACAGGGGACACAGAGAAGCAATTAGCTCCATTTATCTGATTTAGGCCACAAAACATGCTCTCTCTCCCTCTCTCTCTCTCTCTCCTCTCTCTCTCTCCTCTCTCTCCTCTCTCTCCTCTCTCTCTCCTCTCTCTGGTAAACAAAAATGGTTTTCTCCACCATTTAGCAGGATGAGGGAACGCTGTTATTTCTGGCAAGAAGGAAGTTTTCGTGTGCATTGTACCAGATGTCTCATTTGTGTGTCAGCTGCTTTTCATTGAGTGTACTCAGTGAGCTCTTACTCCCTGAGAAATATTGCCACTAGATGGGGTAGAAGTGTTCATACCCGATCGACCAATTCTTCATGTGGAACATCTGAAGAACAAACTTTTGCTGAAAGCCAAAAAGGCAGAAAGATAGTTTTTTTTTTTTTTTTTTTTTTTTAAAAGCACCTTTGTAATGAAACACTTTTTTTCAGTATGTGCAAAACAAGAACTTTTCAGGTGTGGAAAAAACCCAAATGTGCTTTCAGCCAGTGCTCACCTCCTTTGCCCCTCTCCTTTTATTTTTTTTGCAATGGGGAAGAGGGACTTCTTCCCTTTAAAACAACCTCTACATGTGGGAACCTCAGTAAAGAGCCCCAGGCCTGACATCTTTTCTCTCTCTCCAGAGGCCCACACCGGGAATCCACCGTCTTCCCTGTAGATCAAACTACAGATCTGAGGATATTCATAGTGTGTCATTCTCCCTTTTTACTCCCCCTCTGCCTCCCTCCACATGCAACAGACATGACCGACTTAAGGGAAAGCAAAGCAGACACCGTGTTTTCCTGGGAGACAGATGGTTGGATCACTAAACCTGACATCTGGATGCCACACAACAATTCTTTTTGCCTGGGGAGAACAAGAGTAGAAACTACAAGCAAACACAATAAACCCTGGGATTCTGTGGAGCTTTTTTTTAACATCTAGGAAAGATAAAAAAAAAAAAAAAAAAGGAACATCTGAAAATAGCAGAATCATTGTTCAGTGAAGTGAATATAAAATATTCCCAAAGATGAACTGGTCAGACTATACAGTAGAGCCGTGTGTGTGTTGTTAGATCGAATAAAAATACAAACCTGACGTAATTTATTTACAGGATTTGGTTTAGGGATATAACATTCAAATCCAAAATTTAATACCCAGCGGAAAACATTCAACGGCGCCGTTATCAGACAGTGTTTGGCTGTTTTTCATAGTCTGAGCTAGGCTGCTTATTTTCAGGATAAATATAATTTTAGAGAGTTGTTGAGTTTCCACCATTGTTGCAACAGTTTTAGAAGGGCCCTTTGATTTTTCAGTTTGACAGTTCCCCTGTATATAGAGTTGGATAAGGACGGTTTCCTAAGTTGGACTCCCACTGATTCCCAAATATTAGGTTTATATCCCTTCTGATTTGCCATTTAGATTACAATTATATCACCTCTTAATAATTGCATTACTTATAAGTTCAACAATAGGGTTTTTACTATATCAAACATGCAGGCCCCATTGTAGGAGCGCATCGAAATAAAAAGTCTGCATATTTCATTACTGACATTCCAATCTTCAAATGTCTTTATATTTAATGATGAGCTCAATCCTCCTCTGCATGGAAGATACCAAAAGTCCGGAGAGATGTTCTGCCATTCTTCAAAGACTGTTTTTCTCAGTTGCTTTTTGCTGGAGGCGTTGTGTTAC
The DNA here is from genome assembly GCA_900302755.1 of Chromis chromis. Taxonomy (NCBI): domain Eukaryota; kingdom Metazoa; phylum Chordata; class Actinopteri; family Pomacentridae; genus Chromis; species Chromis chromis. The sequence continues at coordinate 8,615 of OMNN01018208.1, forward strand.
ACTGCCTTTATCTTTAAAACTCCCCAAAGGTGTTCTGTTGGATTCAAGTCAGGTGGTTTACTTGGCCAGGTCAGCGTTTTCACTTTCTTCTTCTTCTTTAGAAACTCTTGTGTGATTTTGGATCATTATCATGTTGGAATATTCCACTTCTGCCAAATGCCAAACCTCTGGGGACTTTGCATCTTCTTTTCAGGCAGTATTTTGGTATATCCCCAAGCATTCTTGGTGCCATCCATAAATGCCATGCCCCCAATACCTTTTGCATTCATGCAGCCCCATATCAGCACACACCTACCACTTGGCTTCACTGTGGGGATTATGCATTCACTGTGGCAGTCCTGACCAGATTCATACCAAACATGCTGGACCCCATCCAAGTGGGGAAAAAATTATATTGGTCTTATCTGACCAAAGAATGTGTTCCAAATAGTTATCAGGCTTCTTTTCATGTATTTTAGCAATGCTTGCAGCTAGGATTGTGAAAGTAGCACATTGTATGTAGGTACAATTAAAGTAATTTGCGGAGGACGGTCACTGCAGCTCTGACTATTGGTACTATGGCTTATTCTATACCTCCTGATTACTGCTGCCACTGTGTTTTGACTGATTTGTAGTTGGTCACTAATCATCTTGTATAATTTTTCATCTTTGTAAAGTCACACAATAGGATTTTTAAACTCATCTGTCAGTTCTTTTCCAATGTGGAGCTATGATGCAGACATGCAGACTCAACCCACAGGCTGAAAACCAAGTGTCCACAGGTCATTTTATAACTGTGTTTATGCAATTAATTGTCCATGAGACAAAATACATTACTTATGAAATTAGAAATGAAGCAGTTATTGAGAGGTGATGTAATTTGAAATCATTTGACAGTTAAGTGATTTTGCGCAGGGTTGTACTCACTTCTGTTGTACAGTATATATGGCTGGTAACACACGCTGTTGGGAATGTTATTTACACATCCACAATTACAGAGCAACATTATAATTCTTTTGGAGTCCTGCCTCTGGCTACCTGCCAAATGTAAGTCCAATATTCTAGATAGATCTGACCCTATCCTTAACCCCAGCAAACAACTCTTCAGGGAAATATCTGTCTCTTTAGCCTTTGCAATATGTTCAGTATCATTTGGTGATGAGCAGGTAGCTCACGGTGGGTTTTTATAGCTGCCTACTGCAGCAAAAAATGACATGATGAGAGCAGTTAAAGTGAAACCAAAACAGTAAAGTTGTGAACGAGACAGTTAAGTTCAGACTTGCTGTAAAGCTCCACAAAGCTTTGTGAATTGTATGATTTTGTATGGGTTCGTTATGACATCTGACCACCTTCGTATTGTTGCATAGTTTCTATGTTGTTCATCGTCACTGTAAACATATTGATTACAGCCACTTCAAGGTCTAGAAAAGATTGAAAACTTATTACACAACACGAAAAACTCAGCGGCTCTGTGAGGACGCACAAAACAGAGACGTTCTGAGCAAAACAACAATGGCAGCATGCTACTATGCTCCCAACATCAAGGTAAACATGCCATTGTTTGTGGGGTGCCCTGATAGCCTAACGGTTATGTCGCGTGACCAAGTGCTAAGGCGTAGCGGCTGTCCCGGGTTCGATTCCGACCTCGGGCGCTTAATGCATGTCCTTCCCCACTCTCTCCCGTTTCCGACTCTGTCCACTGTCCTATCTAATAAAGGCATAAAAGGCCAAAAATAAATCTTTAAACATGCCATTGTTTGGCAGAAATAGTTTTTTGTTTATCTTCTTTATTTTTAGCATTAAAAACCTCACTGTCACCTCACAGCAAGGAGGTTTTGGCTTCAAACCTGCTAGTTGTGTGGAGTCTGCATGTTCTTTCTGTACCTGTATGGGTTTTTCCAGGTGTTCCAACTTCCTCTCACAGTCCAAAGACATGTACGATGGGTTATCTGGTGGTTCTAAGTTGGTTCTGTCCCTTTGTGTTAGCCTTGCGATGGGATGGTGACCTGACCAAGGTAAACGCCAACCAAACCCACCAGCAGGTATGGCTAATGGGACAAAGAGGCATGTTGACCCCAGTGATGGAGCTAGAAATTCATTATTTACCAAATTTATAACAATTTGTCATGTTGATTGATGGCAAATGTCAGTATGGACCAAAGTTGTGGACTACCATTTCTAAACCACGCTTTCAATATGGCTGAAAAATCAATATGAAGCAATGCAAAGAGGGAGCCCTGCAATTTATATAGCACCATTAATATGAATTTATACAGTATGTAAGTAGCAATTACGTTTCCTTCAACATTTCCAGGAGGTTGTAAAGGACAGAGCTCTGATCTAAACCACATCTGACCCCTCTAGGATGAATTTGAACTCATATATCTAAATATGAACAGTTGATCTTGGTACTGCTTTTGAGAGGCTTTTATCCAGAATAGTGGATGCAGTAATTGTAGCAGATTAATGCTCATGGTCGTACCTTTCAAGTGTCCACAAATATGTGGCCACAATGCATATTGAGGTACATGTAAGCTGACTCACCGGATGTAGACTGAGGGTATAAGCTTGCCATTGACCACAAATTTGACACAGTATTCTTCTACCCTTCAAAATCTCCATATCTATGGCAAACAACAACCTCCGAGCTAGCAACCGGCAGGTTTTGAAAATTTGGATCATGCAGTAAAACTGGTAGCTTTGGTAAATGGTTGGAAAGATCTACAAAGAATATGTTTACAACTTTCTTGCATGTTTGCCCAACGGTTATATTAAAAAAAAAAAAATCTCATTTTCCAGGCCAGAGCTTTTATTTTTTTGCCCTAAAGCAGAATACTTATGAGTGCAGCCAACCATGAAAATCCTCTAGTGCTGTGGGGATACTGCTGGCTAAGCAAGACAGCTGGCTATGTAAAGAAAGCTCATACGAAATCTTACAGTTTCACCAATTATGGATCTGATGTTAGCTAATACTTAAAACTGATATTTAAGAACTTAAGAAATCAAAGGAATGTTTATCTTTATCTGCTTTTGTTAAGTTTTGAATAAAAAATAGTTATTGCTAACTGGTACAGCTGTGTGTAAGGATCCCATATAAAGAAAAAAACTGTTATAAAGGTTTTATCTGGCTTGACTTGACCATTTATAGCATCTAGCATTGCACTTTTGGACAACGTTATCAAAAGTAAAAACTTAGACCTAGAGTGTTTCAAGGGAACCAATACTGTGTACAAGAAGCTAATTCTCTATTACCGTGTTTCCACCGACCTGGTGCTAGTGCTGGTTCGGAGCTAGTGCCTGACTAAGCACCGGCTCCAGGTGCTAAAAACTGGTGCTTAGCAAGCACCAACTCTTTGCTGGGCCAGAGCTAAGAACCGAGTACGACGGGAGCTGGGGGCGGGGTTATCGTGACCTGCGATCAGAGGTGCAGAGGGACACAGAAGTGCCGCTGATCAGCGGTGACCAGCGATCAGTGGTGGAAAGGGACACATAAGTGATAATATGTGTCCTTTTTCTCTAGGACGTCCCTGGTCTGATCAGATGTATTGGAATGAATCCCGGGACACACAGAAGTTTTGCGCACACACACTGTTGCGCTGAAATTCGGTACAATTGTGTCGCGGATATGCGGAAGTGTCAGCGGTGGGCAACGCGGACCTCCGCGGACCTTATAAACATCTTTATAAAGATGTTTATCTTCACAAAGATGTTCATCTTTGTGAAGATAAACATAGATATTATCATCAACTTATTGTGTTTGTTTAACCGCTATGTATTCGATACAAGCTTAGATGGCTTCTGGTGACGTAATGGCGTGGCTCCAACTTGGCACCTGGCCAGTGGAAACGCAAACCGGTTCTTAGGAGGAACGGGGTTTGAACCAACTAAGCTCCGAACTAGCACTAGCTCCGAACGAGCACTAGCACCAGGTTGGTGGAAACACGGTATATGACTTGTCTTTGCATTGCATTAACCTAAATAGATTTAACTTTTATATTCTCACACCACATCCCGAAATAAACTACCTTGTTCACTTTACTGAAGATATTTACAACCATCGATCCTGAGCTGGCTTGGAGAACCGGAGCAGATGGTAAGTAGCCAACGAGTGACTGAGCGTGGCCTCATTGCAATAAACTATTGTTATAGTCCAGAATAAATTAGGTTCATAACCATAAAGCATTGCGGATGGGTGAGATAAGTCAATGCTTGGGAGGATTAGACAACCATTCATAAATTCTCACTTGTGAATTTTTACATGCATAGACGCAACTCTTTGTTTACTCTCATGTCTCTCACCTTCACAGGCATCGCAAATACCACAATCACAACACTCCAATCAGATGATTCTGTATTTGTTTTCAAGTGTCTAAATAAGCACTATGCGCAGCAGTCAAAGTGAGAAAAGATGAAGAAATAACAGGGATAAGCTGAGTCATGGCATGTTTTCTGAACTTTATCCTGCATGCTGCTGCTTGAATGTTGTGCAGTGTCAAAGTGATATTTATTTCTGTTTTTTATTTTAAAATGTAGATATCCAGCCTTACACTGGATCACACAGGGGAGCAGTAGAAAACAACCACAGTTGTACACTGCTGGGCACTAAACAGCATCACTGGAGCAGTTGGGTGCATTGCTTAAGGGCACTTCAGTGGTAGTATTGACGGATGTGCAAGCAAGTATTACTGATTCATTCCTCAGTTCAGATTCTTTCTTACAGACTTATACCCCCATATGAATTTCTGTTCCTCAGGTCTTTCTGAGCATCCAAACTTGTACATATCATGGAAGGCAATAGCTTATAAAAGAGATGTACTGTTCGTGAGGGGTTTTGGTTCCTGCTAATATGAGATTTTCTAGTGCAGACGTCAGACTGCCAGAAACCAACATCTATAATCTGATAGAAGAGCTGAACTGAGCACATAATTGGCTGCTTCTGTAGTGTACAGCTGTTGGCAATGACAACACCACTTCCTTTTAATGCTTTTCGAAATTGCAATCACTTGCTCTTATATATCCTTGATAGAATTAATACCTAGGAGCTAATTCAATAACAATCTAAGGGTGTAGCTGCATGCATATTATTTTTCTTCTCATTGATAGTATTTCTAATTTCTATATCATAACATGTTCAAGTCTATAATGCAGTATACATACAGTAAAGTGGATCTATGTGAGTACAAAATGACATTAGCCACTTGAGACATAGTTGGAAGGCATGTTGCACAGACTACTTGAGCATAATCAGACCTTAAAAAGACACATAAAACATTCAAAAGCAATATTTGTTCTATAGAGATATACTGTAAGTAGATTTTTGCTTTGCTTTACAATGCTTTAAATTATAGATACATCATTAAAGATACAATATTATACATTTTCTTTGTTGCTGCCCTGTTAACTACAGATTGTATAATAGTGGCTATTGTTGGTAATAAGCTGCATTTGCCAGACAATGCAACACTGCATGCTACATTTTCACATTAGCAGATTTGAGTAAGTTCTGAGCAGTTCTTTTGGCCTCTTTTTCCCCTTTACTGATAATGAACAGGCAGACAAGAAATACTGCGAAACATGACCCACACAACCAAAGGTCCCCTGGCTGGAACCGAGCCAAGGACATTACAGCAATGAGACATGCGTTACTCCCATTCTGCTACAAAAGCGCTGTGAAGATGCCATTTGTTATAGATGTTTAAGATCACCAAGGAAGGAATTGCCATTACTGTGGTGACCCCCACGAACCATCTCTCGTGCCACAATCACCTCAGACAGCGACCAACATTTCAGTCCTCAAGTATGTGCCGAAGACTCTGAAAATTCTATTAAATTTAATGTGGATGTGTACTTAATGGCGATTTAAATCACAACTATTTGATCCTGATTTGAAAGGCTTACAGGTGATACTACCCTACCATTTAAGGCTTTAAGTGCAGCCAAATGATTGTTTCTTTTGTCAAACTTTTTTTTCTTTTGGAATAATGTGATGTGATTACCGTTACAGCCTAGAACAGGCTCTCACTGTGCTTTAGACTTTCAGCTGTGTTCCTTTCAATCAAATTGTGAGAACTACCTAAAATATGTACAGGTAATGAATGTGCTTGAGAAAAGGTACAAGTGCAAAGGGTATTGATCCCTTTCTATCTCACTCATTAAAAGGCCTCTTCTAAAGTAATTTCTTCTTTACAGCCTAGCTGCACCATTTGTTTACTTGGAGTGCAAAATGTTCGATTGTGTGATGTTGGAGACTTTAAATAGTTTTACATGTACAGACTCTTGCAAAAAGGGTGACATTATCGAAAAAAATGTATACCGGAAACATGTAGACACACAAAACATTCAAGCCCTGTCGTATATTTGCAGGCAAGAAAAAAAAATCTGCTTGCATGTTGTCCATTTACCAGTTCAATGAGTGCTCTCTGCCTCTCTATGTATGTATTAGGCACTTTCAAATCTGTGTCCTTGCATAACATTACGTCACTGCAACAATATATAACCTGGAGTCTTAAGTAGGATACTTCCTGTTGTTGTATATGTCAAGGAGATCCTAATGTACCATGAAAGATTCAACAATAGTATCATGTTGATTCTACTAAGGACATATGTACAGTGCCTATAAAAAGTGTAGTCAAAGTGAGAACAGATATCTACTAAGTACTGTCAATTAAGCCTTGAGCCTGTGTGGATAAGCCTCAATCAGCCTTGCACATCTGAAAACTGCAATTTTCCCCAATTTATTCTTTGCTAAAGCTCTGTCAGGTTTGCATAAGGATTGTGACTAAACAGCCCTTTTCAAGTTCAGCCACGAATTCTCAGTTGGATTGAGGTCTGGGCTCTGACTCGGCCACTCCAGAACATTCACCTTGTTGTCTTTAAACAATTCTGCATAGCTGTGGCGGTATGCTTCAGGTCATTGTCTTGCTGGAAAACAAAGTCACAGTTTCAAGTCACAGTTCTCTTGCATCAGGTTGTCCTCCACAATTTCAATATACTTTGCTGTATTAATTTTACCTTCTACTGTTACAAGCCTTACACCTCACACCATGATGCTGCCACCACCATGCTTCAAGGTGTTGAGCGTGTGTTTGTGATGACGTGCTTGTTTTAAAGTTTTCAGTTCTCTATATTTGCCATATTTATGTTGAGATTATTTGCTTTCTTTTTTTGTTTGGGAGTGAGATGAGAGGATCAATACCACCCCCCATGTGTGTACTATAAATATAAATCCACATCCAGCAGCCAGTTCGCTGAGCACAAAGACTGAAAAGGCTAAGTTGCTAAAAGGTAGCATGTTCAAAGGTTAAGAAATCTATATGCCAGCTCCTCTAAAGCCAAATAATTGACATACTATATCTTGTTTGTTTACTCCCTCCAAAAAACCAAAGGGTAAAACAACATCTAATGATTTTATGGGATCATGTGCAGGGTTTTCTCGGGGCTACAACTTCCTAAAGTCTCTGCTGGTTGCCTGGCAACTTTACGATGAGTATACATCTCCAGAAAGTCACTGATCCTATAAGTCAACAAGGGTCCTAAAGTCCTAAAGTGTAACAAATAAAATCATAACAGCTGCTGACCTCATATGTCAGCAGATCATCAGAGCAAATCCATCTGCTGATGAAGGCCATGTGGTACGTGTAAAACTTCAGAGACAAAAAAAAAAATGCTTACTTGGAACTGTTTTGTCAAACTACTTTTTCCAGGGTCAAGAACAAACTTTAAACTTACAACAGATCCTGCCTCAAAGATATCATCTGATCCACCACTTTAGAGCTGTGTCCAAATTGGGTGGCAGTACTTATATTGTCAAAAATATCAAAGGATGTACTGGAAATCATCTTTGATAAAGGTAGTCTTGGTTTTGTAATGAAGTCTTGGTGAGATTCAAAACTTAATTGTAGTAGAAATTAATAGAAATAGATTACAAATTAACTCACTGGAGGTGGTTAGTTTTTCATGCCATACAATCACCACATACTTGGATATTTTCAGTCTAAAAATAGTCATTAAAGGCAAGATGGGATGAAATGAACTCAATAAGTTAATTTATCAGCACTTCTCAGCTGCTTTTTGTCTGCCATTTTAAAGTAAGAAATGGAGTAATTAATAGGGTTAATGTTTGACTGTAGTGTATGCATCTCAAATTCAAACATGAATTTAGGTTGAATAACTGTAAAATTAAGTAGCATTGCACCAAAACTTTTCCCAACTTGCTCTTGCTCTTACACACTAGTAAGGTTTGCTATATATGTGATTGACAAACTAGCCTAAACACAACCGTATCCCTGTGTCTCAAGCACAAACACTCGCCTCCATCAAGCCAGAAGTCTGCAGGGAAAGGGTTGCTCATTTACTGAGTAGATTGTCATTCAGAGCAGTGGGGTAGAAAGATCAATTGTCCTAACCAAGGAATTAATAAGGCTCTTACAGTCCAGTTATCAGGCAGACTTGTCAGAAAACAGAAAATGTGAGGCTTTGCTTTGGTGCCACACGTCCTTATTTTTACACACAGTGCATGTGTTCAGATAGAATCAAGAACTGCACTACTAAATCTCTGCTTTGTCATACACGGTATACATTAAAGCAGCCCAGACATTCAATTATGGAGGCGAGGCCGTCATCACAAGAAGTGACAATCCATATTCCATATTCAGGCAGAAATTACACATTATATCTGGTCAATTAAACATCAATTATTAGTATTGCTGCTCTGCTTTTAATTCCTCACATTTGCATGATTTGCTAGCTTTCTCATGAAAGCGAGAAAATGTGGGTGGAAGAGTCCATGGATCTACTCATTGACAGGAACATGTGGAATCTCCTGCGACGCTCGAATGGCAGAATCCATTTGAAGCATCCGAAGAGGAAACATTTCACCTATTAAACATTTAAATCAGGTGGGTATTGTGGAGCAGTGGATATGTGAGAGTTACAACTGCTCCACTGCATCTCTGTGTGCATCTCTGTGTGCTTGTCTTTCGAATTAAAGCCAACACCACTCCAATTAAAATTAATACATTCTGTCTCAGCAGAACTGCAGCATAATATTATGTGTGCTGTTATGAGGATTTATACAACTTGATCTTGGTTCCATTTTTCACTCATTCAACTTCTGTTTAATTCATTTGGGGTTATTATGACTACCTGCCTGATATGCGGTTGTCCTCCACATGCTGGAAAGTAGCTAGGACCCAATAAACAACAACAACAACAAAGCAACTAGGACCCACCAAGCCACCAATTCTACAAGACCTCTGAAAGCTCCCTGACCTACCTTACATCATGATGTTAGCAGAAGAGCCTGTAGGTCTCCTGAGTTTCGTCTTGGAGCCTCAGCAAATTAGATTTCTAGCACATTACTTTATCAAATTGAGATGTGGGGAATTTGGAGACCGCTTTGAACTCTTCATCATGCTCCTCAAACCCTAACAATGTGTGCAGTGTGGCACGGTGCATTATCTTGCTGAAACAGATCAGTGCCATCAAGGAGTATTGCTAAAAAGAAGTATACCTGCTCTGTAACAATGATTTAGGTAGTTAGCATGTGTCAAATTGATATCCACATAATTATCTGGACATATGGTTTACCAGCAAAACACTGGCAAGGACACCAAACTCTACATAAACAAAATCTAACTGTCTTGGCTTCTTTCCACAGTGCATCCTAGTAGCATGACTTTCCCAGGTAAATGGTGCACATACTGGGCACTCCATGTCAAAGTCATTTAGGTCGTTACACCTTTCCATTTCTCCTCCTACAGTTTTTGAATATAAAGGATTTAAATCATCTGAAAGAAAATGTAAACTTGCAGGCATTCAATCACAGCCAGCATCTCAGTGAAAACAACGTCTTTTTATACATGACAGGATGACATGATGTTCATTGTGATGGATTACCTACCTCAAGATTGTTTCAAGACGCTGCAATTTGATTTTACTGCGTGCACAAGAATGACTGGAAACATGTGCTTTGACACATACCACCCGTCTAAACATTGTTCCAGACCAAGCACTGTCCCCAGTAGGACAATGTACCCTAGTATTCAACAAAAGCTATTTAAGAAGGCTCAAAGAACACAACAAAGAAATCAAACTTCCCAGATCCCAGTGCAATTTAGCATCTATTGGATGGACTGGAACAAGCCCAATCCATAGAGGGACCACTCTCAATGTCCCTGTTCTGCATAATTATTCGTCCTCTTTAAAGTGACTCACGTAATTCAACACAGGTACAGCTAATTGGTGCTAGAAGTCACACAATTAGTGATATTGGAGAAAAACAAAAGTCAGGGGATGGATACAAGGAATTTTCCAGATCACTGAATATCCCTTGGAGTACTGTTAAATATATCATTAAGAAATGGAAGGAATATGGCGCATGTCTACATCTACCTAGAGCAGGCTGTCCTCAAGAATTGAGTGACTGTGAAAGAAAAAGACTAATGAGGGAGGTGACAAAGACACCTATGACTCCTATAAAGGAGTTACAAGCTTCAGCAGCTGAGATGTGCAAACATACAACAGCTTTTGCCAAGGTTCTTCACCAGTCGAGCTGATGAGACCAAAATTGAGCTTTTTGGCCATCAGACTGGACATTATGTTTGTGGGGCACCAACCACTGTACATCATCATAAACCATTCTGACCGTGAAGCATGGTGGTGGCAGCATCATGATGTGGGGATGCTTTTCAGCAGCAGGCCCTGAAAGGCTTGTAAAGGGGTTCGGGTGAAAGGGCACAGGACACCCTCAGAGGTCCCTCTGTCAATGCCATGTACATGTGGGACCTACACAATAGAAGGCAGGTTGTTTTAATGCTGTGGCTATATGTTTTTCCCATTGTGAGTGAGTAATTTATGCAAAAATAAAAGTACAGGAAAAAGTTGAAATGGATTCCTGCACACTCCCACTTTATATTGAGGGCGAGACAGCTATGGTTCCTCAACCATACAAATACTTAAGCAACATTATAGATTATGATTTACTCTCTTTTGAGGAAGTCAGGGGGGCACTGAAGCATTCCACTCTTCTGAAGTGCTCTTTTGAAACATCACTTTCCCTACTTTGCATGAGGTATCTTTCCAAATATACTCTCAATAGGTGTAAAGCTGCTTTGAGCCCACATGCTACTCAGTGTAATCTATAGTATATCAGCTATGTGCTTGTTTGTGTGTCTTTCTAAAGTGTGGCAGTGACTCACTTTCAAGGATGGTGTCCTTTCTGAAGTGTTCTACCACAAAATATCACCACACTATGAAAGTCGCATCAAGAATATCAACATTAAACAGAATGTTACGTTTAATCATCAGCGTTTCTGGTTTCGGAATATAATTCGATGCACAGCGAGAAATCTCTATATTATATCAATGGTCATTTCAAGAGTACCATATGGCAAGAAATGTAGATGAGAGAGGAAGAAAGAGGATAATAAAGTGAGCGAGAGGAGTTGCATCATGTTCAGCAAATGGCAATCCCAAATGTCACTGGCCTACCCCCTCAGGAAAATGCACCCCACCACATGGTAAAACATCAAACAATCAGGAACATCTTGAGGAACACGACAATGGCCCAAGATGTTGATTTGACCTCCAAACTTCCTAGACC
>OMNN01018213.1:1623-14995 GCA_900302755.1 Chromis chromis
AACATATGCATTTCTCATTTAATACAGTGTTTTCTCTAACATTACTTGAAACACAGATGGATTCATAATTTATGTCTTATATTGTCATTAATTAGCACATGAATACTGACCTGTGCTCATTTCAATAAATCATCCTTCATCATGTTTTTATGGGTTCAACATGCAGTTACTACTGCAAACATGTCACTGACATTTTATTAGCCTGTTAACAGCAGTGTGTTTAGAGCCAAGCAGATCTGTGTTTTCCCTCCTCTTAATTACAAGGGTGGAAATAAAAACACAGCACTGTAAGCATTGTTTCTTTCCCACTAAAGTGCAAATGCTTTTGGAGTGCCACTGTGAGGACATCATCCTATGCATTGTATTATGTTCTTTCATCAAAGCAGTTTTCACACATACTCAAAGCCCGAGAGCTGGTGGAAAGGAAGCCTCTGTACTTTTTTCTGATTCCCTAATAACTTAATGAATTCAAATTCCAGCTAGTACCTTTGATGAAGTTCCTGTCTGGCGACTATTTCTCCACTGCAGAAAAAAAACTATTCACCAAGGTTTGGAGAAGGGTTTGAACAGAATTAAAAGGCTGCAGTCAGGTATTATTATCTAGCTTATCCATTGCTCTTTGTTGTTAAAGCTAGTAAATCAGAAATCGTGCCCCCACTCCGACTGGCATTTTATTAAAAATAGGAGCTGAAGAGCACAGCACCACTGATAGTATATAATCTGATGCAACAGCTGCGGCATGTGAGGCTGGTTCTGCCATCCTTGACCTGTCCTGTCTGCACTGACCTGGTTTATTACTATAACCCTGGACTATAAGACTTCCCATTCCTTACATATCTTTTAAACTGTAGTTTCTTTTTAAATGCATAGGTCCTCAGCCCGATACGTCTGCTCTATGTAGAGTATCATCTTCCCTTTGAAGTATAAGTCACATGACAGTGTAACATCAATGTGTGCCATGTACAGGACGGGTGATTTGGATTTACTGCTATGGTTGTATACAAGTGAAATGCCTACTTTGGATACTTGTATGTACACATAGAGTCCCAACTGGGCCTCAAAATGTCCCTTGTTCACCATTTGTCAATTATTTTTGCTAATCTGAGTAATTTACATCAAAGAATATCCATTCAGCTTGACCTGAAGAAGAGAGACCCATTATTTATTGTTAGTTCAATTCATACAGATTTTTTTTTGATTATTTGTTTTATAAACAATGAAAATTTAAACAATATGTACAATTTCTTTTTCCAAGTTCCCACAAGTGTTACCAATGCTGTAGAAAATAAAACACTTATACTCCGCATGTCAACTCTAGAAAGGTACTATTTCACCATGCTGAATGTATCTTCCAGCAACTTGATAACAACCTGCTCCTCTGTATACAGTGTATAAACCATGCTGCACTTTATTGAGTGTGTTTCATTTGTCTCTCAATCTCTCTTTCAGTCTCCCCTCCCCTCCTGTGAAAACACTGCCTGTAGTTCACCTGAAAACGTGCTGGATTTTTGTCATGTAACTGTTGGTCAAGTCACATCACATCATTTTTCCTGTATTGTCCAATACCATAACTCACAAAGTCACAAAACTGTTTATAGCATATGGCACCCTCTAAACCCCTTTCCACGATAGATAGATAAACAAGCAATAAATGTGTTGTCACCATAATATTGCAACATGAATTTTACGGTATGAACCACAGACTATATGTACAGATGGACGATGCATCACGACTTCCTCCCATTGCACAAAAGTGATGCCAATTTATCACAGGAATGGACGATGCCATCTTTTGCTGGTGACGTCATTTCAAGTTTGAGCTCACACAACTTGAATATGGAGGGGACTGGGTTTGAAACCAGGCACCAGTTGCTCATGGAGATATTGGCTTCACTTCCGAGGAGCTGTTATGTCATCTTATCCTTATATACAGTCCATATAGATTGTAAACATGACGAGTAGATCTGGGAGGACGCTGAGCAACTTGCAAACAGATGAGACCTGAGTCATTCTGTATGAAGGCCTGGGAAGAGGACAGACCCACACAAACACACAAGAGGCAAAGCTCAAGCACACTTTTCACACATCGAGGAGAAAGATAACAAAAACACAGAAGGACAGGGAGAGATGAGGACAACATGTACACAAGGGCAAGACAGAGAGAGACAAAAGGACAAGGTGTGACTCCCTGATGTGATGTGTTTTCTGCATAACAGTCCAAAACACAAAGATAGTCAACATTTAACAAGCACTATACGATTGCCTGTAATACTAGGAGAAAAGCACTGTGCAGCATTTGGGCATTTGATAAGCCTCATATTAGATAGGACTCATGTATCCTTTGCTCAAAACCAGCCATCCTGGATCATATTTCATTTCCTGGATCATATTTGTACTGGATCCGTATAAAGACACAAAAGCAACACCTTACATTGTTGTAACACTATGATGTCTTTGGTCTCACCATCCACCAATCAGTTTATATATATATTTTAAAAAAAAACAGATATCAGATGAAAACAAGATCGTTCTTCTTTGATACTGCAGCGAAATGTAACGTAGGTGGTAATGAATCAAATGAAACTTTCAGAAGTGGTTCTAAACCCTGTTAACAAGTGACTCTTTCAAACAAAACAAAATCAACTCACAACCTTTTGTCAGTGATAGCACATCAAGCAAAGGGATGAATAATGTTTTACAGGGTCAAACAACACATAAAAATAAAGGGAATCTAGGTTTTCTAATGTAAATAGTATATATAATAAGATATTTTGTTATTTCAAGTTTACCCTATGAGCTTTTAATTAAGCTCTTATCTTGGTTATTATGAGGGCTAGTCATACATATTGCAGCTTTTTTTTTATCCCAGCCGACTTGGGCGAAGACAGGGGACACCCTGTACAGGTCACCAGTCTATCACAGGGCTACACATAGAGACAGACAACCAAGCACACTCTCATTCACACCTATGGACAATTTAGAATAATCAATTAACCTCAGCATGTTTTTGGACTGTGGAAGGAAGCCGGAGTACCCGGTGAAAACCCACGCTGCACAGGGAGAACATGCAAACTCCACACAGAAAGATCCTAGGCCCAGTCTGGGACATGAACCAAAGATCTTCTAGCTGTGACGCGACAGTGCTAACAACCGAGCCACCATGCAGCCCTGTAAATAACTACCATTGCTTAATTTACTCAAGTGTGCACATAAAGAAGCCAACTTGCAGAGGTGACAAACCAGACAAATGTCTGACCCCCACCTCGAAATACTGGAGCCAAAAAAACCCAATATATATATATTACAAAACTACAATTCTGCTCTTTCTTTTGAAATTATATGAACGTATAATTGCATGTCTGAATATATTACTATTAATGCAATGATTGCACTGCATATACATTAACATATCTATGTAATGGCGAGTTCATAAGTATTTCAAATTAGAATAATGGGTTTGGAGATGGATGCAGAACTGCAGGTTGTAACATCATTACATTTGATGTAAATTCAATCTAACAAACAAGCAACGAACTTTATTAGAAAGATCAAGCTGCTATCTGTTACACCTCACTGCAATACATATTTCAAGTGCAGTTCAACCAGAATGCAGGGATGTGGATTTGGATTGCCATAATTCCCAGCATACACTATTTGAAAGTTAAAACTATGAAAACAGTGATTTGTAGAAACTATTCATCACCAGTCTGTCTGCAATGACTGTCTGTGTGACTAAATCATCCATTTAGTTTTACATCTCACTTGTATTTTCAGGTTTAATTAACTTAACTCAGCTTTCAAGATGACTTTTAATTAACTATTCAACCTGAGTTCAGCAAGCTCACAGTTTTTATTGAGCTGGGCAAACTACTTTTCTCTTTTTTTACTGGCTAAAAAAACCCAATCATTGACATTTATCTCTAGACCTATGAGATGTCCCACCGGAAAAGGAACCAGTGCTTCAGATAAGATGTATAACAATCTAACGGCATTTATTGTGTTAGCAGAAACATACTAATCTGATCAAACTAATAAATGCTACAATCCCATAACTCAAAAGCTAAACAAAAAAATGCTAACACTGGACCTGAATAATGGTCACAGCAGAGGAATGAAAGCCATCCAGCATGTGCCACAGAGTGAGAGAGGTCTAATTTTAGAACCTAGTGATGAGCTGTGCTCCCTGTGGGACAGGGTGATATCAAAGGGAATGCATGCTGACTCTGTTGCCATGGTGATCGTAATTCAGCTTGGATTTCTCCTAATTAGGAGGCAGGGATGTTCAAAAAAAAAAGACATAGACCAGAAGGAATACCATGAACAAAAGTCATCATCATTACAGCAATATGAATCAATAGTTCCTGCCCAGCTAAGGCATTATTGATATGGAGGGTGGAGGGGGGACTCTGTCAGGAAATCATAAACCAGATGGCAGGAAAAAGCAGCAGCTCCACAATGTTCCTCCTCAAGACTTAACAGTGTAACATATTTTTTCGTACAAATGTCTGACCACCTTTAATAGAGTGTAAAAGCAGGGGATCCCATTCACATAATGATGCTGGAGTTATAATTTGATGCGGAGAAAGCCAGTAGTGCATGCTAGGCCTTGCTGCAATATTGAAACACGGTATGAAAATGCAGAAAGACATCAACAGGCGTGTTGTATGTTTCATCACAGCATGTCCTAAGGTCAAAATATTCCTCATGAAGATGCTGGGTTTTCCTTTCAAACCCGGAAAAAAAAAAGCTTGCCGCAGCTCATTTATCTGTGTCTGATTATTTCAAATTTTAAAAAAAAATAGATGAATAATTTATTTATTCATTAGCTGGATGTGACATGCAGAAGAGTTAATAAAACGTAATCTCTAAAAATGGCTCTGGAAAGACATTCCCCAGCACAGCAATTCATCATCTGGGTCCGGCTCTACATCATGCTATTAAATTCAGTAGGGACAGTGCCACTATTCATCAAGTGAAATACGGAACAAGACGTCCAGGCTGGCCTTTCACAGAACATGAAGGTTTCAGTTTCAGGGTTTGGTCCAGTCTATTTGGTCCATGGCTTTATATTAATGGTTTTTGGTCAAACTCAGGATATTCCAATGCTGGCCGGACTTCCAAATATCATGGATTCATGGTCCCCAGAAGCACTGGGCAGACCTATGGGACACTGGATGAGTGGTCCTAGGGCAGCAATGTGGTTTTGGGCCCCTTTGTGGAGGTCATTTTCATTATTTCCCCAGACATTCAGAAACCAGCCTGCGCTCTCGAGCTGAAAGATTCACTTGTTCTAGTTTCTCAGATGTGTTTTACCAGAAGTATCTATGCAGTTGAACTGGTTTCTGACTGTTGGGTTAGACAAAATAATAAACTATGTTAGAATAACACAGCTTTGCATAAGTTTTCTCTGTGTTCATCACTTGACATGCAGAGGAAATGAAAGAAATTCGATAAAACACAAAGGTTAAGGTTTTAAAACCACATTTTGACACAAGATCGAGGTCTCAAGATAGAGGATGTGTTGTTTCATTTTATGGTCCACACTTCTGACAAATTTGCACATCCTTTAGTTGGTTGACGGTTGGTGGTCCTCTGACCTTGACTGTGGTGGTGATAATGTCAAATCGGATATTCTACATAAACCATACATTATGTGGGGACACTTGCTGTGGATATGAATCCCAATATTTTTGGTGACCCTCAATCTTTCCTCTAGTACAACAAAAATGTCCTTTATACTAAAGCAATATCTACACCTTATAATAAACCTAGTAAGCTAGACAACGTAGTAAGGGTAATTTGTTCAGTTGTAACCTTGGGAATAGGAGAATATGACGAAAACACACTATAAAGTGACATAATAGGGTGTTCAGTTGGATCCTGCTGTAGTTCTAGACCTCGAGGTCCACCACCTTTAGTGTTTTAGCTGGTGTTGGTCATCCATGGTAGACATTTCTAAATTCATTTAGACTGCAGTGACAACATACCACAACATCCATTAGAGAAAAGGCTGAACTGTCTGCGTGGCTAAAAGTACAGGTAAGAGGATTAAATACAACCCAGTGAGTACAGCCTGAGTGACAGAAGTTTGAAGTCTTATCAGTCACTATATTTGGAGGCCTGTCAGACCCTTTATAAGAGTGTAGAGAACAGAGGAGTGTAATTACTGTGACAGTCATTTTCTCAGTGATTGGGAGGCAAATTGTGGAACGCCGCTCGTGTTACAAAATAATCTTCCAGGATCATGCACAGGACCCTGCTGATTGGCCAAAGCAGGTGTTGCTGCTTAGACAGTCAAGCTTATGAGAAAGTGAAATCAATCATGAGCTCTTAGGTTATAATTTATTATCAATGTGTTCATTTCATGTCTGTGTTGCTGTGGAACTATTTCTGTTAGTAGAGTAACTTCCCAGTACCTCAGCATACTTGTTGAAAAATTGCCTTAAGGTCAAAAGGTTAAGGTTTGAGGCCAACCAGAGAAAATATGTTTACACTCCTGAAGTGGTTTTGTGTTTAGGAAAGAAGGACTCAAGAAGGTTCTTATATGGTATGGAAAATGATAACAAGGTTACATTTACATCTACATTATGTATAAAGACCATTGAAAAGGAATTTCTCACTGTTCACTATAAAAGCTGTTACATTTGTACTTCTCCTTCGAGAATCTGGACAAACTCTGTTTTTCTCCATATTGTTTACTATATGAAATGTGTCAACGACCCATCAAAGGGTTTTGTGTTTTCTGAGTTTAACGATATAGCAAATTTCCACAACACTTACTATTGAAAAGCTTAAGGGAGAATCTTTCCTTAACGAGCACAAGTCTCTTGAAGAGCTCACTTTTCCAAGGTGTTTCTGTCATAGGTTCCAGGGTCCAAACTGAATTACAGAGACATTCTTTTACCATCTAAAGAGGCTGCTCAGTGAGTACTATTTTCTAAAGGTTCAGGAACTCTCAGGTACCCCTTTTCCACTGAGCTGGTTCCAGTGCTAGTTCGGATCCAGAGCCTGACTTAGCACCAGTTCTTTGTGTTTCCACCACCTAAGAGTACGTCAGGGGCTGGGAGGTGGGGTTATCGTGACCAACGATCAACGGTGGAAACACAGAACCGCCATTTAAAAAAAAAAAAAACAGCCGAGCAACTCGTGTTTAATTTTGTTGTAGTTTTTTTTTTAAACTATTGAAAATGGACGCTAAACTCAAACAGCAGTGGTCGAAGGAGGAGGCCCAGTGCTTCCTGGCACTGTGGCGTGAACGCCGTTGGGCAAACGGCTACGTATGCAGTACTGATGTTTTACAGTGGCGCAATGGTGTGGCTCTAAATTGGCTCCTTGGCAAGGGAAAAGCAAACCGATTCTTGAACTAGCACCGGGTTCTTCTTGGTGGAAAAGGGGTAAGGGTGAGGCTTGCAGCAGTGAATGTTGCTGAGTGGTCAAGTATGGTAGCATTTTCCCCAGCATTTTATAAAAACTTGCAACTGCACATGAGGTGGCTGCGAACATTAACAGAAATGGTTGCATAACTGGCCCCTTCAGCCTTTTTACTTCCATTGCAGTGTAGGACCTGACAACCTTGAGCTGGACATTAACTCACAGGGCAGCAAAATAATGACAAACAGGAGTAGCTCCATTTCACAGACATGAGCACAAAGGAAATGCAACAATGGGGGGTTTGTTATATTATATATGCTGTATATATAGCATATACACTGATCAGGTATAACATTATGACCACCTGTCTAATATTGTGTTGGTCCCCCTTATGTGGTCAGAAATGCCCTGAACTATTGGGCATGGACAAGAGGACCTCTCAGGGTGTCCTATGGGGTCTGGCACCAGGACGTTGGTAGTGGATCCTTTGGGTGCTCTGGCTTGTGCAGTGGGGCCTCTTGTTCCACTGCATCCTGTTGATGCTTGATCAGAATGGGGTCTAGGAAGTTTGGAGGTCAAATCAACATCTTGGGCCATTGTCATGTTCCTCAAGATGTTCCTGATTGTTGTTGCCATGTGGTGGGGTGCATTTTCCTGTGGGGGTAGGCCAGTGACATTTGGGATTTCCATTTGCATGAGGGAGTGTGCTTGTTCTGGGACAATGGTTATTTGGGAGTTTAAGTCTTCATCAATGAAGACTGCTATTTGATAAGGACATCAAGAGGGCCACAAACATTGCATGTTCTCCCAGTTTGTTGTTTGGCTTGTAGTATGTGGAAAACAATACAGAGGATGGAGCAGCCCAAGATATTTTTGATTCATAAGCAGACTGATTTGCTTTATCTTCGCAGGTTTGCGGTGACCTGGAAATGCAAATCACAATGTGCTGGAGCAACTTCTACCCCTGGAAAAGTTCCTCTCAAGGAGAAACTTGTGCATTATTGGAAATGTTTTCATTGCATTTATTTTATTACATAAAAGAGGTCTGTGTAATATTGATGACAGAACTTCTCAAACAGACAAGGTCAGTTCGTACACTTTGTATTATGAATTATTAAACTAGAGTTGCAAAACACTCCCAAGGCCTAGAGTAGCTTATTTTATGTGTGTGATGTGATCCCAATGTAAAGTCTATGGGCAGAGTGGGTGGTGGGGTCAAAGAGAGGAGAACTCAGAAGAAAAGTCATGTAATAAGCAATAATCATTAGTGTAACTGCGGATGCCAGTTTAATACAGTACAGAAGTTTAATACATCCATTCTATACTCCAGGAAGGTCGGTCCTTTGTATTACAGTCATCACTGCTGATTACCAAGCAAAGCTTTTAGTTTCAACTAAAAGTTATGTTTATATCCAGTGTTTCCTATTGAAAGTCACTGTGTAATCCTTTGATGCCTGCATGAAACATTTTGAAAGGCACTTTTATAGGATTTTTTTAGGCTTGAAAGCTGCCTTTCTTTAATGTTTACTTGCCTGCAGTCTTCTTTTTTTCTGCCTTTAGTGGTTTGTTTGCTACATTTCTTGTTGCTGTCACCTGTTAGTCGGTAGTGTGAGACCTTTGGCAGGAAGGGGATGCATGAGAACAAACAAAACACCGACTGTAAAAGTCCTAGAACAATGCTACATAGTACCATTAGTGTTAAAGAACCTCACAGGGTGCTTTTAACCCCTCTTGAAACTAGAAGTTGTTGGTTTTACTTTTCTCTGTCTCTGTAATAATTGAACAAACACTGCTGAAAGAAAAAGGCTAACACCGCCTTTACACACCATGAGAATGAGACTGACTGTGAGTTTACTGGACTCTTCCTCCACATCACCATGAAAATAGTTCTAGTTTAATTATTTTGTTATTTATTCTTCAAATAATTTGTCTTCTTTTGTGAGGAGCATAAAGGGACAGCATATTTCTTTGTACAATGTTGTGATGCATTGTTATGAATAAACTGAAACTTGAATAAAACCCTAATGTAAGCAACTTATATACAACAGGACAGTGTGATTGATCAGCATATTATACATTCACACATTCGACTGTTCTGTGCCAGCCTTTTTCTCTCACTCTGGCTGCAGCAGCTGTGTTGCTTTAGTCCTGTAACACATTTTAAAACTCCTCATTTTGGTTCAATCTGTTTGTTCTTGTGAGAGACGTGCAGTTCTATTGTTTGTGCCTTTTATGGATTTTATGCATCGAGCTCATAGTTAGATTCACAAACTGTGGGTTGACTTAAAGAGCTGGTAACCTGCTTCTGAGTAGCACAGGATCACTCCTGATCAGACATGTCAATCAAGTCAGCCACGCCCCCAAACATCCCTCACTTTGAGGCCTGATTTCTGTTTAATTATAGAATTATTTTCAGATGAACCTCCAGAGCACTGATTAGAAGGAGGTAATTTCACAAAAAAAAGTCATAATTACTTAGGAAAAAATGTATTGAATTAGCTTTTTATGATGATTTCTGAATGGGAGCCAGAGCTTTCTGACTTATCATCCGTCTTTATGTACAGTCTATTGTGCCTCCTGGCTGCAGCTCCATGCATAGAATACAGACATGAGACGGGTATGACTGTTTTTGTCTCTGTATGAAGGCAAATAAGAGTATTTCAGAAAATGTTTAACTATACTTAAAGAAAAAAAAAACCCATAATGATCAGCAAAGGCCACTGTTCATTCTAGCTGGTCTGTATTAGCTTCTCTGCTTAATGCTGGTCCACTTATTACACTATAAAGCCTGTTTCTCTCCTGCTCTCAGCGGAATATGATTTACCGACAAATGTGACATTTCTTCCTGTTCATGAAATGGCAAGAGGTTTCTCATAGCCCTCTAAAATCATCGTGGGAAAAATTAAACACATACAGTATTCTAAAACATCGTATCTGCAGGGATATGAGGCCCTAAATAGTCATTCAGTGTCCCCTCATAGTCATTATGTGTCTCCCCCAGGAAGGAAGACAAGTCCTGAGCATCTCTTCTTCCCTGTAAAGCTGCAGAATAATAGCAATGCTGCTCAAACTTTTAAGAATAATCGGAAAACAGTTCCTCTCCCTTAGGAACTGTTTACCTCCTTCACTGTACTCCTGACACAACAACACTTTGTTCTGATTTAACCTCTGCCACTCTTCCTTTGCTTTTATTTATTTATTTATTTTGGTGTGTTTTTTATTTTTTTTTTCAACACTAAAAGTAAAAAGGTGGAAGCAGGCTGAATTAAAAGGAGCAACACAGAGTCAGAGGTCTCGGTTCGTAAAGTGCCTTCATAAGTGATCATAAAAGGCTCTGTTGTGAGATCACGCCTCTGTTAGGAAGTTATTAAGGTCCACTGTGAACACTTACAGCACCACTTATTTCCTAATAGCATAAATTGGCCACGCTTTTTGGAGTCTGTGTTCCTGTTAAAAGATCACAGCAGGTTGGATGTAGGAGGCTAACAGCAAGCAATTAACAGTCATTTTTTTCTTGTTAACTTTTTCTCCTGAAAGATTATTGAATAGAGATTTCAATCAGATTTCAACAGAAAGATTTTCTGTCTATTTACTTTCATGGAGCTAAAAGCCTTTGGCGTCTCGGTGTTGCTATTTCTTTTTTTCTTACCTTGATATTCCACAGCTTCTCTCTAGTCAAGTGAAGTGCACATATTCCTACGCAAAACTTACATATAGATATCCATCCATTATCTATAAACTGCTTAATCCTCTGTAGGGTCGCGGGGGGGCTGGAGTCTATCCCAGCTGACTTGGGCGAAGGCAGGGGACACCCTGGACAGGTCTCCAGCCTATCGCAGGGCTACAGTGGTGGCCTAGTGGGTTGTTAAGCAAACTTGTAACTGGTGGGTCGCTGGTTCGAGCCCCAGGACTGGCAAGAGGTTGAGGTGGGAAAGTGAGAGCGACCACTTGTCCCAGTCACCACCACTGTGGGCCCTTGAGCAAGGCCCTCAACCCCTGACTGCTCCCCGGGCGCTGCACCGCGGCAGCCCACTGCTCCTAGTATGTATAGTTAAGGTTAACTTTGAATAGGATGGGTCAAATGCAGAGAAGGAATCTCCCCAAGGGGATCAATAAAGGTTAGATTATTATTTTATTAGATTATTATTACACATCAGACAACCAAGCACACTCTCATTCACACCTACGGACAATTTAGAATCATCAATTAACCTCAGCATGTTTTTGGACTGTGGGAGGAAGCCGGAGTACCTGGTGAAACGCATGCACAGGGAGAACATGCAAACTCCACACAGAAAGATCCCAGCTGTCCTAACCGGGACGCGAACCAGGGATCTTCTAGCTGTGAGGCGACGGTGCTAACAACCAAGCCACCGTGCAGCCCCTATATATAGATATTTACAATTATTTACTATGTATAAGATACACTTTTTTTAAATTCAGCTTCAGCTCCTGCATTTCTGTTTCTTTGCTGTCATATTTCTTTACCTTGGTGTTCTGACACTAAAACAAACTCCTCCAGCACAGGAACTGGGTGAATAAAGATACTCTATATGAACAGCACTGAGCCCTGACCTTTGACTTCAGTCAGTTGTAATGATTGTAAATGTAGTCATGTTTATTATTCTGTTCGTGACCAGATTGACCTCCTGAGGGGCAAGGATTTGTCGTCACCTACTGACCATTACTTCAGTTCAGTTTTATTCATATAGTGCCACATTATAACAGACGTCATCTCAGGGCACTTCAAGGTCAAGACCCTACAGTATTATAGAGAGAAACACCACAAATCCAACAATTTATACACGGTGCATTAATTATTTCCTCAGGCACCAGGAAACCAGTCAGTGGTAAAAGACTATTTGATGAATTAATTAGTCATAATTGTTGTTGTTTTCATCTTGCCAGTTGTTCACACATATAGCTGATGAGTTCCTGATTTGTCTGGAGACATATTAGCAATGTTTTCTGACCCCATCCTGAGAGCTCTGTATTTACACAATGAGAGATTTTAAATACATTTCTACCCCAAAAACGTTTTTAAAATTTAAAATAAACTCAGCATCTTTATATTTTTCACAGCTAAATCAGACAAGGGCTGCATAGTGGCTCGGTTGTTAGCACCGTCGCCTCACAGTTCGCGTCCCAGTTAGGACATCTGGGATCTTTCTGTGTGGAGTTTGCATGTTCTCCCTGTGCAGCGTGGGTTTTCACCAGGTTCTCCAGCTTCCTCCCACAGTCCAAAAACATGCCGAGGTTAATTGATGATTCTAAATTGTCTGTAGGTGTGAAAGAGACTGTGCTTGGTTGTCTGTCTCTATGTGTAGCCCTGTAATAGACTGGTGACCTGTCCAGGGTGTCCCCTGCCTTCACCCGAGTCGGCTGGGATAGACTCCAGCCCCCTGTGACCCTACAGAGGACTAAGCAGTGTATAGATAATGGATAATGGATCAGACAAAAAATAATAAAGTGAACTATGCTAACATGGCCTTCAAGGAATAATGATTTTTCACTATTTTCTGACACAAAAATAACTATCAGGTGTGTCTTTAATGAAATAACTAATGGATAACTGGTGGTTGCAGCTTTATAAGGTTCATTTGATGAAATAATATGACCATGCATTAGGTTTTCTGTGTGTTAATTACTTGACATACAATAAAAAATGTACCTTTGCAACAAATGAGCTCAATGTACATCAATTCCAGTCTGAGAACTAGAATCTGACACAGGATCCAGCTACATGTCCAGGACCAGTTGATGATGTAGTTGATGAATTACAAGGGTAGTCATTCACACTGTACACAGAGAAAACTGAAATTAGAAGGAGACAGAGAGGAGTAAATTTGGGACTTTTGGGGCGCCTGAGCAGTTGCCCGTTTTCTTTTTTGCACTTAAGCGCCTACTGCATGCATACAATCAAAACTGCACTGGAAATTTAGAAGAAAGCAAATATGCACACGATTTGCTGTGAGTTGATGCCACCTACTGGTGTCAAGCA
>OMNN01018216.1:2186-15337 GCA_900302755.1 Chromis chromis
TCATGTTTTTTTCAGAGGGCAGAAACCTACTGTTAAAAACATGCAATGCTGTCAGTGGCAAAATGCATAAAAGGTTTGAGTCCTCATAGAGCATCTCCTCTGCACTTTGGATAGTGATGATGGTGTTAAGATTAATTTAAAGGAATCACATGTTGGTTCCAATTCATTGACAAATTACAACTGGGGCAGTGGTGGTCTAGTGGTTTGTGAAGCGAACTTGTAACCGGTGGGTCGCCAGTTCGAGTCCCTAGACTGGCAAGAGGTTGAGATGGGAAGGTGAGAGCGACCGCTTGTCCCAGTCTCCACCACTGTGGGCCCTTGAGCAAGGCCCTTAACCCCTGACTGCTCCCCGGGTGCTGCACCGCGGCAGCCCACTGCTCCTAGTATGTATAGTTAAGGTTAACTTTGAATAGGATGAATGCAGAGGAGGAAGGAACCCAAGGGGATCAGTAAAGGTTCGATCAATATTATTATTTTTAAAACTCTGTTCCATGGTGTTCATTTACACCTACATGGGATGGACAATGCAACAAATGAACCAATAATAACTTCTGGCATGTGCTGAGGTGTGATCCTCACACCCAAATCCTCTCACTTTGGATCTTCTCAAGCTATTATGGTTCGGATCAAAGGATCAGCAAGTAAGGAGCTGACAAACGTGCTTACCTGCATATCAGGTAGCAATGTCACCGTCTCCTGAAAACTGCACATGAAATTGGGAGTCCTAAAGAAATCTTGTGCATGGATCGCAAATATGGAGGCAGTTTTGTCAAAATTAATGAGAGAGGAAATGATATGACGTTGCAAACCACAGCTTGTACGATGCAAATTTGCTGAGGGGGTCCCACCATGTTAGTGAGGACATTTTGGAAAGAAAACAAAGACTTTGCAGTGCTTACATGTTCCTACACTAGAACTGCTTTCAGGTGTCTCTCTGTTCTGTTCTGTTTGTTAAGCTATTATTTGAGCACTGCCAGGTCTCCACTGCACCTCCACAGCCGTGTCAGACACAGCTGTGATTTGTGATGCAACTGCAATGCCTTTGTTCCTGCAACATGTAACATTTGTCTGAAGAGGGGAAAATAGCCTATCAAATTTCAACAGAACAATTCAAAGAGTAGGCTTTTATTAAATATTGATGTCACACACATGGTTAGCGGGGTGTTACTGTTTGAAGGAAAACAGCATCACTTAATGCCCTTGTGCTACCTTGCTCTACAGTGAACAGCTGTTACATCACCCTTGAATCATTCATTGTGAAACCAAAAAGAGTTGAGGTAAACACAAAATCTGGAGAATGTAAAAGGGCTCTTTGCTTTCCACAGCGAATGATCAAAAGATCAAGGAGCGAAGCGTAGACCTATACCTCCAGTTTGGCTCTTTAATTCCTTTTGTGCATATATTTTCCCTTTGATGACTCAACGTGTCTGTAGCCAAACATGAGAAGTGGGTATTATACTTCCTCTAGTGCCAATAAACTGAACATTATGAGACATTATCAAAAAGGGATACTTCTTTCTTTTGATGATTCTCCATATTTATTCAGTCTTGTGAGGCCAGCCTCAGGGTTTTGGCTTAAAGGTACAGTTTTATATTGGGGGAAATATGCTTATTTGCTTTCTTAGTGAGTAACTCATAACTTGTCCACACTAATACAGATATAAAACAAATATTTTTCTGTGTTTAGGTCTCATCATCCTTACACAAACAGTGTTTTAGGTCACGCAAACCATTTTTAAAAAACTTATAAGAAGAACATTTATAAAAGCTCCACTTTATGCGTAGCCATGTGGACATGGAGAGTTTGGGAAATGATGTCACTGCTCCAGTAATTTTTGCATGTGTTAGTGGATATTTTGTAAAACAACGGTTGTGTGGATAATATCTGTCAAGAGCAATATCTGTATTAGGAGGTACAAGGCCTCATGTCTTTCTACTAAATATGAAACTACAGG
This sequence comes from Chromis chromis, assembly GCA_900302755.1. NCBI lineage: Eukaryota > Metazoa > Chordata > Actinopteri > Pomacentridae > Chromis > Chromis chromis. Next base: position 4,142 of record OMNN01018216.1, read on the forward strand.
CAGGAGATGGCTGATTAGCTTAGCTTAACATAAGACTGGAAACAATGGCAGGAGGCTGTAGTAGCTTCTGATTCCACCAACCAGCACCTCTACAGTTCACTAATTCTTGTCTCCACTTTGACGTTACCAGACAACCAGCTGACAATAAATAGTCCAGTATCAAAGCCACAAAATGTCTGTTTACACTTTGGCTTTTGTAAAAATAGAACATGTTATTCTGGACTTCTGGAGTTGCTGGTAGCCACATTGTTTTTGCACAGAGTGAGGCTACTGCAGCTGTTTCCTCCAGCTTCCAGTCTTTAAGCTAAACCAAGCTAACAGGCTCATGAGTGGAACTTCATATTAAAGAGACTGATATCAGAGTGGTGTCACACTTCAGCAAGAGAGTGAATAAAAAAAATCACGTTATTCTACATTTAAAATTGGCCAAAAACGAACCATTTGTACAGACCAGATTTTGTAAATAAAAACGTCTGCACTCCTTGGCACAGCCGGGAAGCAATGACTGGCTCAGCCGTGACTAACAGTCATGTGACAAACATTTAGGGACTTTTTGGACTGCAGGCTGTTTACACAGAACAGATAGGAGACAACTATGATAACAAATGTAAAGTTTGAATAGTAAAATATCTATAGCACCATTTTTTCCATTATGTGGGCACTTGACTACAGGCTTTTTACATTTTTGGAAAATAACTAATCAAAGAAATTTAACTTCCATTTGTCTTTTATTTCTCTCTTTGTAGTAATGGCAGTGCTGTCTCCATAGAAGTGCAGGACTTTATATTGCAGTGAAAAAACGAGCCTACAGTGAGTAAAAATGTGGCAGGAGGGGAAAACTGCTTGGGGCTCAAACAATTGTCATAAAAGAGGTATTAAATCTTGAAGACATAGACACAGATACGTATTCTTTCCACAACTTTAAAGAATGACTTCATGCCTCACAAGTCCAGCTGAATGATAATCAGTGTGTCAGTCTGTCAGAACTTTCCAGCCTTTTTTCAAAGGATAAAAAAAAACAAAAAGCATTTACATCAGAAAGTTTATATCTGTCCAGTAATTTAAAATCTTAAAACTAAAATGACACAAAGCTGAACACAAATGTCTGAACAGCCAGAGGGTTACAGTGCAACGGTCAGAGTTCCTCAGCACTTGCATTTCAATCATGTGGAGTACCTGGGCAGTGCACTGTTAGCAGGATCTGTGTTCCAGTTGGGTGACTGAGCCTTCCTTGTATCGGAACATGATGACAGGGCAAGTCTCGCACCAGCCGATGGAGCCATCAATAATAAGAGAAGGTGAGTGGAAAGGAAGTGGGGGGGGAGGGTTATCTGGGTGCAGCACATGTACTTGTTGGTGAGCCGCAGGGGCAGACGGGGTGGCGGAGAGGCAAGATACGGCGTGACGCTCCTGGAATCTGTGATTTGACATCTCCTCTGCGTGAGAGTCTGTCAGAGGGCAGGAGAAGGTTTTTGAGGGCCCTGCCACCTCCTCTTATGTCCGAGTCTCTGGGTTTTATCAAAGACTTCTGACTGAGGGCACAGAGAGTGGCAGAGCAGCATGGCACTCGCTGGAGGTGGTCAGCTCTGAATGGATGCTGAACAGGTGTTATTCAACAAGTCAGTCCTCCTCCTCCACGTAGGTAGACGGAAACCAGCCCACCTGAGAAGCAGACAAACAAAAAACTATTCAGGTAGCAGCTCTAAGCCACACACAAATCAGACATACTACATTGTATATACAGTGCATATAAAAAGTATTCCCCACCCTTGGACGTTTTCCCCTGATACTGCTTTTCAACATTAAATCATAGTCACATTCATTTGGCTTTATTAGCAAGAATTTACAAAAAAGATTATTTCATGTTGAAGAGAAAAAAAGTTCTACAAAGTAATGTCAATTAATGAAAACACAAAATGTAAAATGAGTGATTGCATAAGTATTCACCACATTCAAGGCAGTATTTACCAGCTGCAATTACAGTGTTGAGCCTGTGTGGATAGGTCTCAATCAGCCTCACACACCTGGACATTTTACCACATTCTTCTTTGCAAAACTGATCAAGCTCTGTCAGGGTACACAGGGATTGTCTACAACTTCACTTAGCAGACTCTTTTATCCAAAGCGATGTATGTAGGTAGGTAGGTAGGTAGGTAGGTAGGGCAGCATTAAGGACACAGTTTGCTTTCAATAGCAGGATATTTAGTGGTGGTGACACCAGTAGTTGTCCACTATTAACCTCTAGATGAGGCTCTGCCAGCTCATTGGAGACATTTATGCTAAAACGTGCCAAAAATAAACCAACATGTGCTCAGAATCTGTCAAAATCGGACAGAATATGCCCAAAACTTGGCAAAGGTGTCCAAATATACCAAAATGAGCAAAAAATAAGCCAACATTTTCCCAATCTGTATCAAATGTGTTGAGACTACACCCAGATAAACCTTAATTTGTTAACAGGAACAGCAAACTTCAAAAATTTGGGTCGCGACTGTTATTAATAGAGACATAGTGGGTCCTGAGACTGGACCAGTTGAGAACCACTGGCCTAAGGGTCCCCACTGGACACCTGTGCCCTGACCAGGATTTCAACCACCGATCTCCCATAGCCAGGGTCAGGGGTGTTGGTCACTGAGCTATCCAGCTGTCACTGATTGTAATTGAATAGTCCTTTTTATGATTTGATAGATCTGGTTGTATGCTTCCAGTAATTCTCTTGCTGGAAAACAAATACTGTAACATGGCAATCGCCCTGGTGAGGGATAAGTAAAGTTTATATTGTCTCTTATCTTATCTTAAATCTTCTCAGTTTTTTACCCTCTACTTTTACAAGCCCTCTGAGGCCTGCTGCTGACAAGCATCCCCACATCATGATGCTGCCACCATCACAGTGGGGGACAGGGTGTTTGTGATGATGTGCAGTGTTTGGTGTCCGAACATAGCATCTAGTCTGATTGTCACAAAGCTCAATTTTGGTCTCATCATACCAAAGACCCTTCTACTAGCTGACTTCAGAGTCTCCCACATTCCTTCTGGAGACCTCTAGTCAAGATTTAATATGAGCTTTTTTCAACAGTTGCTTTCCCTTTGCCAGTGTCCCATAAAGCTTTGACTGGTGCAGAACAGGCAACAGTTGTATGCACAGCCTCTCCCATCTCATTGCCCAGGTGTCTTAGTTGCTGCCCTCACTAGTCTCTTTTCTCACAGTCACTCGGTTTCTGAGGATGGCCTGCTCTATAGGCAGATTTATGCATGAGCCATATTGATCTCATTTCACTAATTGTAGCACCAACTGGCTGCACCTGTGTTGAATTAGGCGAGTCCCTTTAAAGGGTGGAATAATTCATGCAATTACTTATTGTGCATTTTAAGTTTTAATACTTTTTATATGCATTGTATACAGTATTTCCTTTAAACCAGCAGTGAGAAGCTCCCAGTCTATTCTATGCAGGTGCCAAGAGCAGCCAAAAACATGGCCACTCACCAGCTTCCCGCCACCAAACACTCCCAATTATGTTACTTCTACCTCTGTGTCACCAAAGCGACAAGGCTATCATTGACATACCCTTAATTACTCTGAAGTCTTTGTACGATATGAATTGATTATTAGTTCATTTCAGTTGCAAAGAGCAGCATGGAAATTTGTCATAGACCTACCCTGCCATCAACCTCTCCCTTCCACCACCCGTTGGACATCTTGGTGTTGATCTTGATAATGTCTCCCTGCTGCAGAGAGAGCTCCCGTGTGTCTCTGGAGCAGAAGTCGTAACGTGCCACTGCAATACCAACCACCCTGGGAGAAAAGACTGACATGCAGAAAGACTTCATCTTATTGTTGGGACCTACATACACCATTTCATTTCACAAATATTCTGTAAATATAAACAGAGATTCAGAGTGATGTAGGAAAGTATTTAGAGCAAATCTTAGGCTACAAGTGGACATTAACTACTATACTGTACACTGTAGTTTTGTAGAGTTTCTGCTGACACTCTCAAAAGCAGAGTTACACTCCAGAAACAATTTCATCAGAGTCTAATCCAAAGGTAGGGTTTACAGATGCACTGCTGTTTCCAAGGTTGAAATCAAACTGTCATGCCCATTTACTGTAACAGAAATGTCTTTAAAAAGAAGCACTAAGAAATGTACCTTCAATATAGAAGTATACAATATCATGACACTTCTTGAGCTTTTGTTAACTGTATCATGTTTACAGTGTTGTAAAATACATTTCCTAAAGTATTATCTACAGTAAAGTGACTACGGCCATGTTGTAAGGATGATAAGGCAGCAAAGAGCCTTGACTCATGGGCCTGAGTCATCCTAAGCGTAAAGAGACAGACATTAAAGAATCAGTCAGGCTCTCTGGTGAGAGAGAGGAGACATCTACCCGACAGCCCAGCCTGGTGGGGCCAAGCACGCAGTCAAGATGAGAGGTCATGGTTTATCATGGTCGTGTGTTGATCTTATTAAAACTTAATGTTTAACTCGGCTCACGCAACGCATCCTCACTTATCAGTCTGTACAAGGTTATTCCTACACATTCAGGTCAGGGCTCATATCACACGTCAACACAGGTGTGCGTATAGCTTATCTATGAAAATACAGATGACACGACTGCAGGAAGATATGCTGGATGAAAGGAATGTGTCAACTCCCTCCTGTACACAGAGGCACATTATACACAGAGAGATGTTCAGGGACACACATGTATGTATAGTTTACATGCATGTATACTCAGTGTACACAGACACACACATAAGCAGAGTAATCATAATAGAATATAATTCTGCATTCATGCCATGAAGGCAGAATGAAAATAGGAAAAATCTCCCATTATTCCGACTTGGGAGCATTTCATCACTATTTCAGGGTGGTTACAACTATTACTGCCCTTATAGTCTCAAGTTTTAATGGATACTAAACCGAAATTAACTATTTTTTTTATTGTGTAACATATTTGTCATGGTTCATTTGGTGAAAGCATACAAACAACAGTGTATGAACGCTTTTCAGTTAGCAAAACTGACTGTGTTACTGTTGGATTTAGCAAAATGTAAATGCCCATAATTGTGGAATTAGCCACTGATGGGTTATGTTTACCAAATGTGAGATATAATAGTTGTCAGAAATTCATAATATCTCAGATTTTTAACTAGAAGATGCTCGTATGAATGTTTTTTTCTCGTCTGGTAACTCGTACACTGTAAAATGACAAAACAGTGGCATCATTAGACTGCATTATTTAATAGAGAAGGAAACAACAAGACAGTTCACTTTGGAAACCTGGAAATGTGGGCTTAAAGCAGGGGAGAAACAAAGAGAGTAGAAAAAGCTATACCTGTACCTGACCAGAAAGGCGAGGAGGAGGGAGGAACAAAGCTGCAGCCGCCAGGAGGAACTACAGAGAAACGAAGCGAGTGATGGGGGGTTCAGGCCGTAGAGGGAGCAAAGAGAGAACATAAGCAAAGTAAACACGAGTTTGACAGAGGGAGTATATGAGAGGGTAAAGGAGAGAGGAGGAGGAAAAGTTGCCAAAGTCAAATCACAAGTAAAAAGCAAATACAGGTGGGAGAGTGAAGTGAGAGGAGAGAGCAAAACAGTGAAACCATCAGACAAATTGTCATTTCAACTGGCTCATACACAGACCACAGTAAGCTGGGGTAACTGTGCCACTAATAACATACTTGCAGACATGGATTGGTATTATTTTCATTATTGTTTTGGTATTATTCTGTTATTTTGAATGCTTATGTTTCAGCATAACAATGCCCCCATGTACACAGCACACAGGGGGCACTAAAGTGTGGCTGGATGGGTCTATAGCTGCACCAAGAAATACCACTGCCACACAAGAGCCCTGCGGAGAAATTACAAGAAATTTCACAAACAAAATCCTGTCTGATTTTCTGTATTTACTACTGCCTCTCCAATTCCAGGATTACCTCACAGTGCTTCCATCCCAAGATGTGTTTTTTTTTTTTATTATTACTCAGTTTGCTGTGGTTCACTAGCAGCATGATAAATGCTTTTTTTTTTTTAAACAAGAGGCTCCAAAACCTTGTGAAGATGGAAAAGTGGAGGGACAAGCTTCATTTGGAGATGCTATTAGCAGGACCATGGACTGAAAAACAACTCTTACTAAAGATTGTTTATCTATGCTGATTAAGTAACTTGTTGTACACATTTCTGTAAAGAAAGTCTAGGTTCATTAATACCCATGGTTTTGAAATAAGATATTCACATAATTATCAGCAACAACAACCTTTTTAATTTCAGACCAGGCGAGCCCGAGCAGCAGCATGTGGGTAGGTATACGTCTGAGCACAGTACAGTGCAACATCTGGGATTTCACACTGCGGAGCGAACCACTTCTGCTTCCATATGAATCCCATCTAAGCCAGCAGACCCTCACGCTGAGGAAACACCCCCTGTCAACACAACAATATGGCTCCATGCCTTCTTCTTCTCCCCTACAGGCAAAGGCCAAGATGTGTCTGACCAGAGCACACACAAACAACTACACAAATACCTGCAGGTTCTAAGTACAGTTTACACAGTTACATTTTTATTTTATTTTATCAACTTTATTAATCTCGAAATTCAGGAAACTGTCTTTTAGCATATCCCAGTTTGGGTCAAAGCGCAGGGTCAGCCAAGTTACTGGAGCAGGAAGGGTTAAGGGTCTTGCTCAAGGACTCAACAATGGCTGCAATGTGGGTTCGATCCTCTGACCATCTGATCCATAGTCCAGGGACTTAACCGTTGTGCCACCACTTCCCCCAAATAGATGATTAATTTGCAAAGTGGGGAGCATGAGATTCAATCAATAGACACAAAGGTAGGTGTTTAACCAGGTGAGCTATCCAGGCCCACATGCGTGTACATATGAACAGGTGTTTCTATTATTTTGTCCACCCATGTGGGTAGACTAAATAACAAAACATCTGCATCCAACAAAATGATTATAAAGTTGAACCAACACTCCAAGACAGTTACAACAACTGAACCTTATACTCTTCATGATTTATTGCAGAACTGGTGTAACAGTGCAGGTTTTAGCTGTTCATTTTAAAAGAAATGTTTCCAGATCTCATTTATAGAGGCTTTGAATTGGACCCACTTATAATCATTAGTATAAGATAACAAAACTGTGTATTCCAATAACATCAATATTTAACTACAAAATGATTATCCTGACAGACAATAAAAGATTTCTGCATTGCAAATTATTTCCCAGCTCTAGCATTCACACATACACAATGAAAAGCACTCAGTCAGACTTAATTAAAAATGCTTGCTGGGGTTTTTCCAAGCAAATTACTCCAGAGATTTGATGGCTTTTCAGTAGTTCTGCATCTTGTGATTGTTTGCTCAGCCTTGCATTCTATTTTCTTTGCTATGAGGTGTCTGTTTTGAGATTCAAACCTCTTTTTTTTGTTTTGGCATGACATCTGTCTTTCTACAGAGACTGTTTACCAGACAGAGAGTGCCGGTGCCCACACTAAGTCTGTCTATGGGGGTGGACGACTTAAGGCAATAATAACCTATCCCAGAATGCACTGAGGCAACGGCGGGTCTGTCAAGGCTTTCTCAGAGAAGGCAGCGCAGTGAATGGCAGCAATGCACAAACACACCTCTTGCAGAGCTGCTTTGAAGCCTGACGTGCTATGAGACCGACGCTGCCAAAGGAGGCAGAGGGACAAGGATGTAGCAGAATTTTACATCCTGACAGACACAAAGGGCTAACTTTGACTTTGTTTCAGCGTTCCTCTGCTTGCCTCTGCTGCGGTTGTGGTTGTTTACACGTACACATCTCTTTAAGTTAAGACAGTTTACCTCCAGCTGCTTCCTGCTCTTTTACATCAGATCAGATTTGCAAACTTTTCCCAGTTTTGTGGAAACGGTGACGGCCCCTCAGTTGGACCAGGGGTATCCCTCAGGTGTGTGTCAGCAGGCGGCTGTCACACTATTTTTCTGCAGCCAGCCCAAGTGAAATGTCATGTCCTGTCAGGAAAATTGTGAAGCCATCTCGGCACTGAGCGGAGTGAGGAGGGTGACGTTTGGAGTAGCGGGCTCCTGGTGCTTGCCTGGGGCACAGGGCCCTAACTGGGAGCTCTCTGCCAAGCCTGGTGAGCTGCCTAGGCTCCTTTATATTTCTCTCACTCACTGTCTTTCTCACTCTCTCTTTTGTCTTGCTCTCTCTCTCTCCGTCTCTCTTCCTCCATACCTTACCTTTGTACTCTATGTCTCTCTTTAAACCGATTTAAACCTATTAACATGCAAGGAATTGAGTAAAGAAATATGTTCAAATGTGCATGGAATACACTGTTATTAGTATATAACTAGATCAGCTAGGTTACACGTGGAGATGATCTGGCTTCAGTGTAAATGTAATTTGTAGAGGTCTTCTCTGTCTGCCTTATTTTTTAAAATTTTGATCCAAGCACAATGTGGGTAAAAACAAGCAGAGGACACACTAATAGCATGCATAAATATTATCACTATCCAGATAACAGGTCTAGATGAAGATGGCATGCTAATACAAGGTACCAACTTCCTCCCTGTATTCTCTTACCCACCTCCATTTCCACTTCTTCCTGCATCTCCACTGCTTCCTGTTTCCCCTACTCTCCATCTCTCTGCTTCCCTCCCCTGTCAGTCCATTTCATTCAATCCACCCTTGCTGTCTCTCTCTCACAGTCTCCATTCCCAACTTGCCACTTCCTCTAATCTCCTCCTTCCTCAAGACCTCTTTCCTTTTATCCTTCACATGCTTCCTCGGAGTGAATGAGCATCTGCTTGTGTCTCTGAGGGCCAGTAATGACGCAAAGACTGGATGTGTTGAACACAATGATGCATTTATCCATGTCGACAGGGTGAGTTTGAAGACACTACAATATGCCACTCATGGCCAGGAAGTAACTCTTTACCATGCAATACTGCAGCAAAACAATACCAAGTGCATTCTGACCCTGGGAGAGATGTGGGTCTAGCAGCTGAATTAATGAAAAATGAATCCTAATTTTAGTCAATTAGATGAACTACTACATTACATCTAACAGATGACATAAAAATCCCACAGGTTCAGATAAATAATCTCTTTTTATGAAGCCAGTTTATCACATTTTGTAATAGTTTAATATCCAATATCACTAAACTGTAGTAAGCACTACTGTATCTGCTAGTTACACAGACAACAGCAAGCAGTTCATATCCACACACAGTCTGACCAAGACCAAGGTCCCATGTCATAAAGACATCCTTGTGCACAGTAAATAATAAAATATGAATGGTGTGAATGTTTTATATGATTTAAATGACAAAGAGAGCTAGCCAATATGGAGGAGGCATGTCTTCCATGGACAACTGCTGCTGTTTTAGATCCTATGCTTTTCCACAGGAAATCATGTTAGCTTATCACACACACATCAAAGATAGGACTGCTGTGTGTATTGAGACACAGTTTTAACTTGAGTGTCTATTACATGATTTTGAAACGTAGGGACATTTTACTACAGGTCTCCAAGCTTAGGGTGTACAGTACACTGTGTAGCAGGTGTTGTACTGATTATAGCAAAACTGTATGTGGCTTTAGCTTGTTTTATTGTTTGTGTGATGAAATTTGAAATACAGACTGCTGAGTTTACCGTCATATAAACAGGCTTTATAAACAGGTCTGTACCTGGGAAAAGGAAAAAACTCGCCTTACGTTATCTGACCTGGTCTGTCGTGGCAAAAGCCCAACCCTCTTGTCCACCAAACAGGTCAAAACATATGCTCAGAATATCTTTCAACTATAACCGCATCAAGATCTGATATGAACTTATCAGACAGATAGTGTCAGGGAAGGAACCTGGGTGTTTGTGAAGCAGACTCACCGCTGCCAACCTCGGCAATGGCCCTGGGCATGTTTTCATCGGACAGTTCCCTATAAGGGACCTGCAGAGTGGTGTCAAGACTGCTGAAACCCTCCTTCAGAGAGTGCTGTCTGTAGTACTCCACCAAGTCCTGTGTAAAACAAGCACAAGAACACAAAACATACCCTTAACATTGGTAAATCTCGATGGTATTGTGTACCGATATATAGAGCTGAAAGACATGTAGGAAGATGCTTGTTCGACAATACAATTGTAGCCCCAACTGAGAAAGTATTTCTAAGCAGTGCACCTAACCACGGCATATTGTATGTTTCTATGTGCTAATAATAAACTGCTGTCATACAATACAACCACCATTTGCTTATAGCCCGTCCTGGTGGTTTTCTGAGCTCTTAAAAAATATCAAAATTTATACTTACATATATATACATTATATATATACTTATCGTTAGCCTCATAGCATAATAGCCTTGTTAGAGCCCGATATGTAACAACGACCCGAAATGTAACAACGACCTGAATTGTTATAAAAAAAAATGTAATAAAACCCGAAATGTAATAACTGGTCGATAATGTAACAAATCAGGTCCTTGTTACATATCAGGTTCTAACACGGCCGCTGGCTGCATTTGCGGGACGGCCTCTGGTGAGGGGTTAGTTTAATGGATAAATGATTGGTGCCAAGGATTTGAGGCCAAATATGGTGGGTGGCTGTTTGTGAGGGGGCTGCATAAGAGGGGGGACCACTGTATATATATATACAATGGCATGCAAAAGTTTGGGCACCCCTGGTCAAAATTTCTGTTTTTGTGAACAATTAAACAAGTAGAAGATGAAATGATTTCCAAAAACCATGAAGTTACAGACAAATATTGAAAAGAGTGTTTCATGTTTAACTTCATGCCTTTTAAAGAACATTTCATCTTCTACGTGTTTAATTGTTCACAAAAACAGAAATTTTGACCAGAGATGCCTAAACTTTTGCATGACACTGTATATATATATATATATATATACAGTCAAGCCCAAAATTATTCATACCCCTGGTAAATTTGCCACTTTTTGTTAAAATGTAAATAAAAGCTGAGAAATATTTTTTCCACAATGATTCCTCTTGTACATCGTCTTATTATCTTCTGGGAGACGCCTGTGTTATTTCCAAGAAAAAACTGTATATATATGGGGACAGGGGCATTTGTGTCTGATACTACACTCTACATTGAAGCAATAAGCCCTTTAATCCATAAATCATTGACTCACCCTATGATGTAATAAAATTATTACACTATTAGGGGAAAAATATTATTACATCATA